>JAZAVI010000718.1:12500-87221 GCA_036326025.1 Chrosomus eos | reverse complement strand
ATTAGAGAGGCTTCTCTCGAAAAGTGGGCCACTAAACACTCGCACCAGGCAAGTCAAAGGAAGAACCAAGAAAGAAGCCTCCAGCTCTTCGTTTCGCTAGCTGGAACGTCAGGACCATGTGTCCAGGACTAACCGCAGACCTTCTGCAGATCGACGACGCAAGGAAGACGGCCGTCATTGACAGGGAACTGTCACGCTTGAACGTCGACATTGCCGCCCTACAGGAGACCCGGCTGGCTGACAACGGCACCATCAGGGAAACAAACTACACTTTCTACTGGCAGGGGAAGTCCCCAGACCAACCAAGGCAACATGGTGTTGGCTTCGCTGTGAAGAACACACTGGTCAGTTTCACCGAGCTCCCCACAGCAGGCACAGAGAGGATACTCACCCTCCGGCTGTCAACGTCTTCTGGCCCAGTCAACATTCTCAGCGTGTACGCCCCAACCCTCTGCTCCACTGCCGAGGAAAAAGATGAGTTCTACCAGGCCCTAGATGAAGCGATATCCAGGTGGCCCAGCACTGAAGGCCTTTACCTCTTAGGAGACTTCAATGCAAGAGTAGGAGCTGACCACAAGGCTTGGCCCACCTGCCTCGGAAGCTTTGGGAGGGGGAAGATAAACGAGAACGGCCAGAGACTGCTCGAGCTCTTGTGCCACCACGGCCTGTGTGTGACCAACACCTTCTTCATGTGTAAAGAGATCCACCAGTTGTCATGGAGGCACCCCCGATCCCGCCACTGGCACCAGCTTGACCTAGTCATCACCAGAAAAGCGGACATTGGTTGCGTCCTCCTCACCCGCAGTTACCACAGTGCCGACTGCGATACGGACCATGCCCTTGTAGCAAGCAAGGTGCGCACTACACCCAAAAGGTTGCACCACTCCAAGAAGAAGGGTCGCCCACGCATAAATGCCTGCTGCGCCAGCAATCCTGAGAAAACCCAGCAGTTCATCAGCAGGCTGGAACACGCCCTCAGCGAGGGAGTGTCAGCAGATGAAACCATCGACTCCAAGTGGCCACGCCTCCGCGACGCGGTATACAACGCCGCCATCACCGCCTACGGGAAGAAGGAGCGGAAAAATGCCGACTGGTACGAGGCCCACTGGGAAGAAATGGAGCCTGTGACTGAGGCAAAGAGGAAAGCCCTTCTGGCCTACAAGGCCAATCCAAGCCCTAGTACCTTACAATCCCTCCGGACTGCCAGGAACAAAGCCCAGCAGACCGCCCGCCACTGCGCCAACACCTACTGGCTAAACCTCTGCAGCAGCATACAGAGAGCTGCCGAGACAGGAAACGCAAGAGGGATGTACGAGGGCATCAAGAAGGCAACAGGCCCAACCCCCTCCAAGACCACCCCCCTCAAGTCCAAGACGGGCGAGGTTATCACCGACCAGGAAAAGCAGATGAAGCGATGGACGGAGCACTACCTTGAGCTATACGCGACGCTGAACGTGGTGACTGACACGGCTCTCAACGCCATCCCAGACCTACCAGTCATGGAGGAGCTAGATACCCCACCAACCATGGACGAGCTCAGCAAAGCCATCGACTGCCTTGCCTGCAGGAAGGCGCCAGGGAGCGATGGAATCCCTCCCGAGGTTTTAAAGAGCGGGAAACCAGCCCTGCTACAACCACTCCACGACCTCCTCTGTCTCTGCTGGGAACAGGGCTACATCCCCCAGGACATGCGAGACGCTAACATTGTCACCTTGTACAAGAACAAGGGAGACCGTAGTGACTGCAACAACTACCGGGGCATCTCCCTCCTCAGCATTGTAGGCAAAGTGTTCGCCCGCGTCGCTCTGGCCCGCCTGCAGACCCTCGCCTCCCGCGTCTACCCCGAGTCCCAGTGCGGCTTCAGGGATGGCCGATCAACAGTAGACATGATCTTCTCACTACGCCAGCTGCAGGAGAAGTGTCAGGAGCAGCACATGCCACTCTACATCGCCTTCATCGACCTCACAAAGGCGTTCGATCTGGTCAGCAGAAGCGGACTCTTCAGGTTGCTGCAGAAGATTGGTTGCCCCCCGCACCTGCTTGCAGTGGTCACGTCCTTCCACGAGAATATGCACAGCACAGTATGCTACAACGGTGCAACATCCGAAGCCTTCCCAGTCAGCAGCGGAGTGAAACAAGGCTGCGTCCTTGCACCCACACTCTTTGGTATCTTCTTCTCCATGCTCCTCCAATACGCCTTCAAAGACTGCAGCGAGGGTGTCTACATCCGCACCAGGTCGGACGGCAAGCTCTACAACATAGCCCGTCTCCGTGCCAAGACCAAAGTCACAGAGGTACTCATTCGTGAGATGCTCTTCGCTGATGACACAGCCTTGACTTCACACACGGTAGACGGACTCCAGCAGCTTGTCAACCGCCTCTCACACGCCTGCAAGGAGTTTGGATTGACCATCAGCCTGAAGAAGACCAACGTCATGATGCAGGGAGCAGAGACCCCTCCAAACACCGCCATCGACGGGTACAGCCTGGACGTCGTTGAGAACTTCACGTACCTTGGGTCCACGATCTCAAGCTCGCTATCCATCGACTTTGAGATCAACAGCAGAATCGCCAAGGCAGCCGCAGTCATGGCCAAGTTAAATCAGCGAGTGTGGAACAACTCCAGCCTCACTGAGATGACCAGACTGCGCGTGTACCAAGCCTGCGTGCTCAGTACGCTCCTTTATGGCAGCGAGTCATGGACCACTTACGCAAGGCACGAGAAGAAACTCAACAGCTTCCACATGCGGTGCCTGCGTCGCATACTGCATATCAAGTGGCAGGACAAGATCCCCAACACCGAGGTGCTGGAACGAGCCAACATGAGCAGTTTGTATGCAACGCTCAGCGAAAGACGGCTGCGGTGGCTTGGGCATGTCAGGAGGATGGACGCAGGCCGCATCCCCAAAGACCTCCTCTATGGCGAGCTGGCTGAAGGCACCAGAACCACAGGGCGCCCCAAATTGCGCTTCAAAGACGTCTGCAAAAAGGACTTGAAGCAATGCGGCATTGCCCCCAGCGCATGGGAGAGACTGGCTGATGATCGCTCCGCCTGGCGACAAGCAGTCCGGCAGGTAACAATCAAAGCAGAAGCGGCACGAAACGACACTGCCGTGGCAAAGAGAGCTAGGCGGAAGCAGTGGCAACAGCAGCCTGACCAGCCATCCCCCTTCTCCTGCGCCCAGTGCGGCAAGGACTGCCACTCTAGAATTGGTCTGCACAGCCATTCCCGGCGGTGCAGATAGACGCACCGAGCTACACCATCGTCTCCCGAGACGGACGGCTGCCGACGACGACGACGATACTTGTAGAAAATATAAGATTGCAGAGTTTATTCCTCTCTCTTTATCAGAATTCAAGTGGGAGCTGTGATTCCCTTGGAATTCCTTTTGGGGGTCATAAAGTTTTATGACCTAGCAAGAGGGAGAGTTAAAAGAAAGTAATCCTGTCTTTGAAGGAAATCTTTCTTTGCAAGTATACTTAAGAAGTTACAGACTAGTCTTCAAATTACATCTATAGAATAAGACAAAACTAATTAGATATGCATGCATACAGGAAGGTCAGATACAATTCTATGTTATATACATTAAAAGGACATTTCTATCCTAAGTTACCCACAAAGGACGTTTGTGTGCGTGTGAGTGTGTGTGTATCGGAGTTCGGTCAGCGTTTCCTCCGGGGAATTCTGGGTGTGTACCACGTGAGGGTTAGTTCGCAAATGGTTGTCTTCAAGACAAAAGGGTAGTGTGTGTAAATCCACTTATCAGCCTTAAGGAGACAATAATTGATGAGGGGGGGAGGGGGGGGGATTTTAGTTTGAGACCCTGAATGGAGCAGTTATTCTTTGTAACTGAACAAGGATTCGAGAACAACAAGGACCTGTTTCTTGACTGCACATCAAGATGTTAGGTCTGGAAACTCACCATTGGCATACCTCAATCCGAGTGGCGGGATAAACGGTTGTCTTTTAATATCCCTCTGAATAGGATAGCGCTAACCAACCAGAGCAACGAATGGCTGTGGCTGAGTGAGTCCCATGCGTTTTCCCACCAGAGTCAGGTAAAACGCATCTTCCTTTTTGAAGAATGACTTAAGTGACGTTCTCTTAACTCCAAGTCCTCCAGAGTCATGGCCAAAGCCGATTCGAAAGACTGCTGTTCGCCAGCAGCATCTTCTTTGTTTTCAAGTAGCAGGGAAATCACCTATGGAAATCACGCGGAACCATCACAACTCTGCCGTCATTAGGTTAAGCCCGCCCACCAACTCTATACACAATTTTTTTTAGAAGTTTTAATTAGACATTAAAGGTGCTCTAGGCGATGTCGGGTGACGTCACTTCTTGTTGACATTTAATGTAGCCTATTGTCAAACAAAACTGATGCTAGCTAGACTCTCCCTCCTCCTCATCTGTGGACTAACCCCCCAAATCGTTTTTGTCGGTTATTGGCTGGAACAGTTTGTTATGTTTCGTGGCGCGGGTTGCTACAGTTTGCTTTTGTTGCCGTTTGTGGAGCCTGGGGTGTCTGCAGAGACCGCGTCTTTTTACAGTGTGTTCAAGGGACTGGCAGCTAGCGGATAGTGAGGAGATGTTTGCTGTATGTGACAAAGAAATGTTGGCCTAAAAAACGTGTGACATCACTTAGAGCACCTTTAATATAATTAAAAGGAATAATAGTGGTTAATAGTCTCTTTTTGGCCTGTTTAGCTGAGCCATCAATTGAACAAACTTTTGTTTCCAAACATGCGTTCTGACCAGCGGGTCACCAGCGTGTGGCGTTTTATTTGCACTATTATATTGTTTTTCTAATAACAAAATAATGTATATTAATAAATTGATTCAAAATTGCATAGATTAGATAACATTTTTTCACTGACAGTTTGAAAGTAACTGTTATTATAAAAGGTCTTGTGGCTTGTGCTCATATTCAGCCATTCTGCAGTAAGCTGCTTTAAACTGTCGATGGTGTTTTTATTTTCAGTCTTCATATTTCCAAATTCTAAATCATATAATAGCAGCTTTCTAATACATGACAGCTAAAAACTCCCTATCACACACAGAATCTTACGGAAGGCCTCTAAATAAGCACATTATTAGATATTTACTTCAGAGTTAAATTTAGAGTAACTGAAAACAACTCTACTATAGTGATGTGGTCTTTGCTCATATAGAGTTCAGCTGTCCTCCAGTGAGCATCTGTATATGATGGGGGGTTTTCAGCCTTCATATTTCCAACTTCTATATCTTCTAATAGCAGCTTCATTAGAATGCAAAGGTAAGAGTCAATTATATGGAATCAAATTCCTTTAACCAGCATACAAACAAGAGATGTGCATAATATCAATATACTTTGGGTGTGTAAATGTGGCATAGGTGTAACATGCTTAAGTTCGTGTCAGTCAAGTGTGTTTTATTTACAGCACTTTTCACAGTGGACTTTGTTCCAAATCAGCTTTATAGAAAAAAAATAGTGCCGTAACATTGACTTCCATTTTGTCACACAATTTGTCACTTGTGTTTTACATAGTGAAAATGCAATTTGAAAATAGCTGGGGGGTTTTTTAAATAAAAAATATGTAACCATTTCCTTTCTTAAAGGAATACTCCACCCAAAAATGAAAATTCTGTCATCATTTACTCACCCTCAAGTTGTTGCAACCCTGTATGAGTTTCTTTTTTCAATCGTTCTTCAAAATATCTTCCTTTGTGTTCAGCAGAAGAAAGAAACTCATACAGGGTTGCAATAACTTGAGGGTGAGTAAATGATGACAGAATTTTCATTTTTGGGTGGAGTATCCCTTTAAAGAAATCAAGTATGAAACCAATGACAGTTTGTTATTTCAGTTAGCATGAAATAATAATGAAACAATACTTCTACAGGATTTATTAATCTTAGTTGATTTTAATATCAACATTTACTAACACATTTTTAAAATCAGAAGTTGTACTGTATCTTTTAATATTATTTATTGGACCTGAGCTGACATGAACTAACAATGAACAGTTGTATTTGTATTAACTAACATTAATAAATAAATGTTGAATAACGTTGAATAAATAATGTTAGTTGGTGTTAATTAATGCATTAACTAACATTAACAAATGGTATTGTAAAGTGTTTCCAAAGTCTATTTATGAATTTATCTTTTTTGTATACTGACTTTCAAAAGGATAATTTCAGGAAATACTGACAGACAGTAGTTCATCGGTTCTAGTTTCATACAATATATTAATATACATTTAGAGGTGAAACCATTTTGTGAACAGTATGCTGTAGTGTTTATTACTGTAAACGCTATGGTTTCCATGTCTCGGCTCTCTCAGTACGTATCAGCTCTCTCAGTATGTCTTGTTTTGCTCTTTATTTCCTTTTAGTGGTGACACAGAGACCCTGCAAGCAGGTTCATCGGTTGAACATAAACTATGTTCAGGGTGACAATATGTCTATTTCTTGCCTAACCTCAACCCACCCGCTGGAGTCTCTGACAGTGGAACTACGCAGAACCGACCCGGTTCAACACATCCTAAACTATTCAGACAACTCTCCAGCATTAGAGCATCAGAGATGGTCTGTGAGAAAAAATGCTGGAAGTGTTACACTTCACCTGAAAGACATCAGTTTATCTGATCAAGGTCATTATGAATGTCAAGTCTACAAAGATTGGGACTGCCTTAATGCAACTCTTTTAAACTTTAGGGTCAGAGGTGAGAAGAAAATATGGAAATATACTGCAAAATATGCAATATATTACATAATACATTTATATGGGAAACTAGTGTTTATATTTTTCATTATACTACAATATATGCATTGACCATGTATGGCTAGGCTATATATTAATACAATAAACACAACAAGTGTTTTACTGAATATAAAATTACATACATTATGATATATTAGTAAGTATATTGTCACATATTTTTCAATATATGAAAAGCAGCAATTCCTTCTGTATTGTTCAATATATTCTAACATATTAAAGGAACCGTATGTAAGATTGTGGCCAAAACTGGTACTGCAATCACTTTCAAATTACTGTAGAGCGGTGTATCCCCTCCCCCTCCCCCCTGACTCGAGGTTGCCAGATAGGCGAAAATTAGCAACGTTGGCGTCGGTTTTCAAATTCTTCTCCGTTTTCAGTCGTCTCCATGTTTCAAAGGCATCTCCTATACAAATGCTTGTTTTATTTTGGACTTTGTCACAAATTATTTTGGAATCATAACAAGGTTTTTTTGGATTCGTAACGTTAGACATTTTTTTATCCGACGCGTTTGTAGCTGCAGCTGTGTTAACTAGAGCAGAGCTGGCAACCCTAATGCCGCAACACAACTAGCTTCGTGATTGGTAGATAGGTGGAGGGTGGCGCATCAGACCAAAACACAACATGACAACATCAACATCAGTTGAGGGCTGCAACTTCACATTTTAAAAGACAATATCCTGGCCGGACTACTGTTGTCAGTGATATAAGTTTGAAATGAACATGATTTCTTAATGTCTAGTGACATATCAGGGCCATTTTATGATTCATTTTAATACATTTCTTACATATGGTTCCTTTAACACAATATATTATTCTGTATATTTTCAAATATACTGTTAAACCATATTTTAATATATTGATCATTCATACATAGGGAAATACATTTATTTTATTTTAAATAATCCTCTTGAAACCTGTTGTAATTAATATGTTTCTCTTGTCTCAGAGTGTAAAATTTTGGATTCTGTTCATGCGACTCCAGACTCTTCAGTGTTGCTGCCATGCTCTGAACATCCTCTACAATACAGAACTGATCAAGTAACTTGGGAACTCTTTCATGGTCACTATTCAACAGAAATAGCCCAATATCGCCCTTCACACAAGCCCTCAAACAGCACAGAGAGAGACCCGAGGCCTCTGTATGAGAGAGTGAGAACACTAGGGAATGGATCTCTGCTTATAAGGCATGCAGTAAACACTGATGGATCATGGTATCGGTGCAGAGTGAGTGAAAAAACCTGCTATGAGGTGAAGCTGGTGATGAAAGGTGTGTTTTCAATGCAATATGTGAGAGTCAAACATTCTGAACGACATTAACCTTTTACAAGATTTTAAGTTAAGCTATGGTAATAAAATGTGAGATGTGGTCATGGGTTAGTCAAAAGATTTTTTTCCCGAAATACAATAAATATAATGACATAAACATACCCCACAGTTTCACAGACAAGCCTTAAAAGGTTAGTTCACCCAAAAATGAAAATTCTGTCAGTAATTACTCACCCTCATGTTGTTCCAACCCCGTAAGACTTTAGTTCATCTTCGGAACACAAATTAAGAGATTTTTTAAAGGGTACCTATTATGGATTTTTGAAAATTGCCCTTCATGTAGTGTGTAACATAGATCTAAGTGAACGAAAACATCCTGCAAAGTTTTAAACATGAAAGTTCACCGTATACAAAGTTATTGTCTCTCAAAAGTAAGAGTCGACTCTGAGTCGCTGATATGAATTGTTCGACGAACGATGCTTTTCCTTTGTCTAGTTGACGTCAACTTGACAAGTTATTTGAATAAGATACGCCCACTCATTGCGTTCGGAGACGCAAGGGAAAACATCATGTCGACGAGACGCTGTGTTTTGGTTTTGAAGTGCGACGTAAACAGTGTTGCCAGGTCCGTATGCCTGCACTGTTTCCGCTGGTTGTTTGTGTAGTGCACGGGTTGACGCGATTGTTTTACCCACTGGAACATGATTGTTATTGGGGAAACACCCGGGAAGGCTATTTGACTATTTTTGGCCGTGATTGGGTTCGTTTTGATGAGCAATCGACTGGTTTTGTTGTGCAGACCTGGCAACCCTGGACGCAAAAGCAAACTTTTTTCATCTGCCCAGTGAGGAGCATTTGAAGACTAAGTGGCTACAGTTCATATATACAACTTTACCACACAAGTATAGCCGAACCTTGTTCTGTGTTCGCGTCATTTTGAAGATGATTGCTTCACAAACCTAAATGCTATAAAGTATGGATTTGCTAACCGGCTGATACTGAAGGAAAGTTCAGTACCGAGTTTATTTGGATCAGCTTCCTTCTCCGAATCACAACCTGTAAGTATTATTAATATTAATTGTTGCTTTTATGTTTTATGTATCATGCTCAATAATTATTTTGTGTGTTGTGTACGCACAGCGCAGCTTATAGGTCTTCAATGTCAATTGTATTGAAATATGATCAGGGCTCTCAAGTGTCACGCATTGAGCGTGACAGTCACTCATTTCGGTCTTTTGTCACGCTCTCCCGCCACACATTGTATTTCTCACGCTGAAAAACTATTTGTAATATATTTAATAAGCCGCAGCGCCCAAAACTCTGGCCGCGCTGCTCTCACTCACTGTGAGACTGAACCGGCAGGAATCAAGCTCGTCTTGGGCTTGGCGTCTTCTCTGGTGTTGTTCGTCTGGTGTTGTTAGCCAATCAGAAAATAGCACTATTGTATCTGGGTAAGATTTCACGCAACAACCAATGACACCCCGTCGGCTCGGTGTCACTCCTTTTAGCGTCACGCAAAGGCAGGGTTTGGAAAAATGACTCGCGAAACGATTCATATGGGAGTCGGTGAGCAAATCAGGTAAAAATAAATGCATATTATAAGACAACAAAAGTGTTTTTTGTCATTTCATGCTTGTAAAACTGTTGTTGGAGACTCCCAGAACAATATTAGGAACATTTTAAATGCCATAATAGGTACCCTTTAAATGAAATCTGAGACCTGGCTCACTCCTTCATAGGCTGCAAGGTAATTTCATCTGCAAGCCCAGAAAAGTAAAGACATCGTAAAATAGTCCAAGTGACTACAGTGGCTCAACCTTAAGTTTATCAAGTGACTAGAATACTTTTTGTGCACAAAAATAACTACTTTATTCAACTATTAATTTTCTTCTGTGTGGGCCTCTGACGTGAGTTCATGGCAATTCTATCAGATCGAGTCTTTGATAATTCACACTGCGTGATTGTCACTCGTGTGAACGAGCACCGATTTGCCTATAATTTTGGGCATTTGTCGGCAATCTCGCAAAACCTCTCGGCGAGTGAAATTTGGGGCTAAAATCGTGCTGTGTGAACACTGCATTAGTTTCACTAATGAAAAACTCTCTCTTTCTTCTCTCATTCTTGTAAAAAAGAGAAAAAGAAAAAAAATTAACGGCATGCGAGGTAAGTGGTGTGTCTCCATGTTCACCGCCCATGCCTGAATGCGATTCAGAAGAGCATGCTGCCCTCTCGTATGGATCTGGCTGAGGGGCGGGACACGGGTCCGTCCCTATTGCTCTCTCTCTCTCCAGATTCGGATGTCCTTTTGGACGACCCCAAAGAGCGTCCTGTGGTTTCTCTGGCTTGTGTGGAGAAATCTCTTGCATCCGCTATGGATTTTGAGGTTCCCGTCTCGGAGCGTCGCAATGATAAAGCGTATAAGGAACTACTTGAGGTGGTAACTCACACGGTGGCCAGGTTACAGCTAGACTGGCCATGTGAGCCGATAGATTTCTGTCTGGTGGCCAGGAGGAGGGACCCCAGCAGCGGTCTCTCTTCTTCTTTGAGGACTCCATGACGAATTAACCCGTTCATAGGAGAAACCTTACACTTCTCGTGTCTTTGAGCTTGGACGTCGACATTCGACTATTGTGGGGGCGAAGGCACAAGGTTATACAATGATGCCACAGGTCGAAGTGACGGTTGCAGGCTCTCTCTCACCTGGATCGGCATAATTTCTTAAGAAAACAACTCTTCCCCAAAAAGCAAGCAGCCATGGTACCTGCTAAAAGACCTGAGTTTGGGAGGTTCCATCGACAAGGAGGGGTTCTCTGAGCTTTGTCGAGCCACAGACCTGTCCCTCCATGTGACCAAGCAAACGGTCTGCGCCCTAGGCAATACCAGAGAGGAGGGGTCTTCTGTCTCAAGCGCAGGGGACAATATTTAATCCCTGGCCTGAGATTAACTTAACCTTCATGGTCAAGCTTCGCCCTTAGGCGTTAGGGCTCATTCTACCAGGGGCTAGCTGCTTGCTTTCTCCCAAGCCTTGGTGGGGGTTATGAGAAATGCATGAGAAGATCTGCAGAGAAAAATGTCAGAAAATCCCCACATCCAAGAGTGCAAAGCTTGCAAAAAGATGGTGCTTCAATTAAGCACAGAGTTCGGTATTTGAATACTTATGCAATATGGTATTTAAGTTTGAAAATAAATTGTTATAAGAATTTGCATATATATTACAATACTGTTTTTTCAATGCCATTATGGGGTATTGGGTATAGATAGATATAGGAAAAAGAGAGAAGAAAAAGAATTTTAGCATAAGGCTTAAACAAAAAAAATGCGGGAAAACATTCTAAATATCATTATTAGCTATATAAGACAAGTGCCTAGATTAAAGAGTGCTCAAAATAACCTATTCAAACTGACATATATGATGATGTGCATTTAGCCTATAAGTTTATCTTTTCTGTTGTGATCACAGATGCTCCAACCCAAGCTGACAGTCCTGCAGTAGTAACAACTAATCTGGCAACAGTAGTGATGACCACAATAGTGTCTCTGTGTGTCCTCATATCACTGATCATCTGTGTGAATCTTTATTTAAGAAAACGAAAGAGCAATATCAACAGCCAAAGTAAGTCCACAACATAGTCCTGAAAAGTTTTACACTGTTGAATTGTTCTTGAACAATTTCAAATCATGGTAATGGCTTATTGGAAATTGGAGAAAAGGTTATTTATTTATTTTTGTCAGCAGAACATAATTGCATTGGTATATTGTAAAATGTGTTATCTACTCTACTCTACTCTATCGGACAGTTTTTCAAACAAAAACCTGTCTCAGCTACACTGCAGTCTCTTTGCACAAGTTGTTAATTTTCATGTTTTCTTTCAAATTACTGAAATTTGATTGATATTCTTTATGCAGTTGTAAGATGTGCTTTTACTATGTCAGTATGTCAGAAAGTGAAAGTAACCTGAACTAAATGTACAGTATGATTTTAATGTTTTACGTCATGAGATATGAAATATAGTCCATATCATGCTATATGGTAGCAAGAGTTGAAAAGATTACTTTACTCTAACCTTTATGCTTTATGATGGTAGAAGTTAATGAGATGGTAACTTATTTTTGTATCTTGTAGTTGAATTGGACTGTAGGTCTTCCGCATATTATTCTGAAATTTCAGGAGGTAAGTGAAATGAATCCCTACTCAGTATTACTCAGTATTAACAATACGTGTATTTTATAGTGTTTTTAATAAAAGTCTTTCTCTTGCAGGTTTGGATGTCCCGTTGTATTCTGTAGTTCAACGTAGGGGTGAGCAGGGCACAATCTAACACGGGTGTCAGGATTTGAGTTTATTTGATCATGTGTAGAGTTTGTTTTTGTCTTGGGTTTTTTTTCTGTTCAGTTCCTGTCCTTTCTCTGTCAGTCTCATGCTGCGTCCCAATTTGCATACTATCCGTCCTAAATAGTATTCGAAAATAGAATTAGTACTGTCAAGTCCTACTCCGTTCAACTTCCAAAGGACAACTCAAATTTCCAACTCGCTGGCTGCGTTCGGGGTCGCATACTCAATGAGTAGGTACTTAAAGGGATTCTATGCTGTTTTTTTAGCTTAACAGAACAGCTTCAGAGTTATTGAATATATATATGTCTTCTTTCGGGTTGAATGGTGGTCGTCTCGCCCCCCCCCCCCCTGGTGCCTGTGAGCGGAAAAAATCTCACTTGCAACTTTGGTGCGGCGGGCCGCCGGCCTCAGAGTCAGGAAGTATCGCGTGATATCAGCTCTCGCGATGTAACGTATTCCTTTACGGCACTGCACACATACACGCCCCCATCCAGGAACAAGGTAGAGAGGGATGGAGTTTGTCACACTATCGTCATGGCTGAGCAGGCATATAAGATGCAGAAAGCATTGTCGGAGGAACAGAGATGGAGGAAACGGCAGACTGACCGAGCGAGGAGTCAGACACGAGCATAGGCGTAATTTGCGGGTGTGATGTCCCCATTGAAACATCTCGCGGCACGGATGTACCAATACAAACAAATAAAACATATCCAGGTAACTCTAGTAGAGCATTCATTTCGTTTGTTTGTTAAATAAGAGGCGATCTGAAATGTGTTGTTTTTGAAATCAAGTGACCAAAGTGCTTGTTGCCGCTGGGCTCAGTGGCGCGGATACAGTGTTATGTTGTGACGCGCACAGTCTTCACACGGACGCGTGCCTCAATCCGTTGCGGACACTGAGAGACTCTCTTTGTTACGGTGAAATCACAAAACCTAATGCACAAAAAAACGTGTCCCTGCTTGAAATACAACCACTAATAAACAATCGGTTTTGATGAGGAAAATAAACTATAGGCTAGTACGGATTAGAACCCAGAACCTCTGACACACTTGGCAAAAGTTCTGCCTCTGGGCCATTAAAGTACATGGGGATAATTGTAGGATCTATGTATTTAATCACGTGAAAATTCTCACCACTAACAACATATATTAGATCCCATTAAACGACAAATTAAACACAATGTACTATTATACTATGTAACACACCATGTCTTGCTCTGCGTGAGTGGTATTTACGACAGTAACGTTAAATACAAGTACTCCACAACGACTCTAGGGGTCGCAGTTTGACAAAAACGTGAATCCTGCCTGGTGTCCCTTTAATTTCAATGAGTACTTACTTAACGAGCGCTAAAAGAGTAGGTACTTTATAGCCAAATCTCGTTGAGTATGAATGCGATCCGGACATCATCGCCATGTTTACGTTATCATGTGACCTACGACGCGTTATCACAAGCGCAACAACTAAAAAGATGAATGACACGTTTAATTCATCTATCTGTAAATATCTTGATATTGACGAAACTTGCTCATTTTGTTGTATTGTTGAAGAAACAGCTGCCGATTGTTTTTTGTGAATACATTTAGGGTTGATTAAAGCAGTTTTATCCTTATAACGATATTTTTATTATTAAGAAACCCCAAAAACGTCATCTCTTGAATATGTTGTTAATTTCTTTATTTTCCTCAGAACTATTTAAAGATATAAATAAATAAGTAGATATAAATAGTAATAGTAGCCTATCTTGCCTTATTTTTCTTTTTTTTTTCCTGTGTATAAATATCATATTATGATGTACACAAACCAATGATCTTTATGTTTTCTGTTTTGCCATTATCATTGTTCATTGTTAGATATGGTATCTTTCCATGATCTTGTATGTAATAAGTTTAGAAGTTTAAATGATATGAGCGACAGGTGCACTAACACTTCATAACATCAGTAACTCGACAGCACAACCTAGAACAGTTTTTCCTTAGCGTTTGTAATGTCTGCACAAAAGAGACGTGCAGCTCGAAGATCTCCTTTGGAGGAAACTGTTGATTTTATACTTTATATAAGTATCGCTCCTTAAAAATTAATATTACCGTAGAATGAATTGCATTGCAAATGCTGACCAATACTTAATTATATTACTTTTTTATATATAATAAAAATGATATAATTTAATAAAACAAGCCAAATGTAATTTGTTTTGTCATATGATAGTTATACATGAATAGCTACACTAAAAATGCAGTGAAACATCAATTGCCAGTCAAACAATGAATTAATGCATTCATTAGGCTAAATAATTATATTTTATTTACTGACAACAATAAGAAACATGAATAAATGAGTAAAAGAACAAATAGCCTAAAAGTAACCATCACAATAAACAAATGCATATACAAGACAACAACGCATGAAACAAAGCTTTATATCAAGCATATTTACAGGCGGTGAACCCCACATACTGCCATCTCAACACAGCGTTCGCATTCTGGGCTTTATCCTGATGAAGTCACCAGAGCTGAGCCGTGCCTGCTTGTTGCTGCACTTCACAATCTGCAGTAAGGGCAGAGATAGAGTGATGGAGGGACTCATAAGGGCAGATGGAGTGATGGAGGGACTCATCCATGGGACCGTTTCCAGGATTCAGCTCTGGGCTCCTCATCCTCAGTGCTCATGTAGTAGGCTACCCCTGAAAAGAAGTATAAAAAGATAAAAGAATAAATAAAACGAGTGCTTCAGTGATGGCTTCCTGGTCGTCGTTTTTACTCTTGAACGAAGCACATCACGGGCGCGCGCTACTAAGCTTGGTATGCTAAGCGAAAATAATTTAATAAATGGACATAACACTCTTTTTAAACAAAGCGCAAATAAGCATTTAAGCAATATCAACAATATTAGATAAATAACATTTACAAATTCCACAATGCATTTGAAAAAACCCAATAAAAATAAAATCCACTATCACACCCACACCAGTCTGTAGACATTTCAGATCCTACAAAAATGCAAAGATTATATAAAATTATTTACAGCACATTTGTCTAATGTAAACAGTGTTGACAACAGTGAATTATCTTAAACATTAGTACACATACGTAACTCAGAATCAATTTCATATCTATTAGACGTAGAAATGTGCAATTCTTATATTAGATTTTCCTACCAGATATTAAATAGACATTTAGTAATTATTTAAAGATGCATACGGTTTAAAATGTATGCAAATCCAGTTTGGAGACGTATACTGGAGCTCCTCTGTTAGCTATACAATAAAATGTGATTTACAGCAAAAATCACAAATTTATCATACTATATAGCGTCTTTACACCTTCAACAATTCAACAGTTTACTGTACAGTAGTTCAACACATGCGATCATTTGATTTGTAATATCTAATACTCACATTTGAAAACACTCTCGTCCGTCATCATTTCGTCCGGCGTCATGTTCGAGTATGACCTATCCTTCTTTTTTTTTAATGACGTATCCTCTCGCGTGGCCTCCTGGGATAGATGAGTACAAGCTGAAAAGCACTCAAATGTCTGGGCGAAAGCAGGAGATCATCCGGGAACTTCTCGCCTACTCTTTTAGGAATACTGATGTTTCGAACGTACTGGTTCTTTCACGTACTGTTTTCGCCTACTATATAGTAGGAAAGTAGGCATATTCGAACGCACTATCGTCCAAATCTCGCGATAATTAGTACGTCAACCAGGTAATTCTCGCCTACTCTTTTAGGAATACTGAGGATTCGAACGTACTTTTTCGCTCGCCTACTCTTTTCGCCTACTATATAGTAGGGAAGTATGCGATTCCGAACGCAGCCAATCACTTTTATTTTGGCTTTTTTCAGTTGATTGTTCTGTTGAGCAAATTAGGTTGTAAACCTTTAAAGACAGAAAACAAAAGTTACAATTTGCATTTAAACATTTTAATTCAACACAATAAAGAAAAATGTGATTTCATGAATCTTCCAAATTTGTTTGTAAAGTTACTTAAACCTCTACATAGCAGTTAAACATAGCTTGAACATATTAAGCAGCATTTTAAACACCATGAAAGTAAATAAAACATTTTACAGACCATTGGCATCTTTGGACTGAACATATGAGTAACTTGGAGCCTCTTCTCTCTGAAGTTTGTTTTCCTGACTGACTGAGAATCTCCATGCCTTTTCAGGTGTTCCAAATCAGTGACAATGACAATCAGCTGACAAGCAGCCGGTTTGCTGCTGCTGATGGTGCACTCTGGGAAGTGTAGTTCTTTAATAATAATCACTCCTGAGATTCAGCTCAACAAGTACGTCCCAAATCGTAGTATGTTGATATGAGTGATCCGAAGATACCCGGATGGTCTACTATATCTGGGGCTCGTTCTTCGTACGTTGCTTAAAACATCCGAGATCAAATGAGACATCCAAGATAATATCATCGGGCTAATCATGATCCGGCTAAGTGGGTTCTTCGAACACTCCTGTTGTTTATGATTAGTATCGCTGGATTGAGTTATCTGAGATAACTGCGCGTTCACGCGTTGGTTTAAAAGGGGATATGTATCGATAGCAGAAACAGTGATCAGCGACGCTGCTATTGGCTGTTCAGCATGGCCAAAGAACACGCCCAGTTTTTCTCCCAAGCAGAGAAAGAGAAGGTTATGCCGATTTTGAGTCTTTAATTAAAACGCCAGGGAACACTTCTAAGTGTGCAAAAGCCAGGAGAGAGGGCTGGCAAAAGTAGCAGATGAATTAAATGTGTTTGTGGTGGCCATGTTAGATGTTTTAATAACTTTTGTTTTTTTTCTATTTTAATAATTTCATAATTACTTTGTTCATTGTCATGTCAGAGTCACCACACTATAGTGAACATGATGAAAGTGAAGTACAAAAATCTTCTACGTAATGGTAATTTTTACTAGGCCTTATAGGCCTACTAGTCTCTTTCAAAAAGGCACTGTTAAATAAATGATTGTCTGTTTATAAAAGCAACCAAGAAACAGATGCTCCTGCACCCTGGCATCAGAGCTGCCCCCTGGGTTGAGTGTGAATTGACCTGTTGTTGTGGAGGGCATCCCTGGGTTCAGCTCTTCCAGACACACATCCAGGGACCAGTAGCAGCAACACCTTCATTACTGGTAAATTAGATGGAAAGTTCACTGTGAAATAATTTGTTGCTGCATTAAATTAAGTAGGCCTATAATGCATATTGGCTGGTATAGTCATTTCAACTGTTAAATCTTGAGTAATGATAAATTGCTTTGACTTGTGAAAGTAAAAAACTGATAAACTTATGTTAATGTGAAAATATTTTGCCATGAGTTATTAATCACATTGCACTGGATAGTGAAGAAACCTTCTCAGATGACTGTCCTTTGGAGGAAGTAGACTACCTGCAAATACATAAATAATTTTAATTGATTTATACTTGTGCCTATGTCTATTATTTCTGACATGAGTCCACATGTACAGAAAGGCCTACAGAAGAGTCTGCACAACGCAGTGATGTGGTGTGGGCAGTGTAACTTTTCCTTTTTATTTGTTGCATGAGGCATGTGTGACAATTTGACAAATGACACAGGGTGAAATTCATTCCCTATGAGTCTTCAACAGAAATTAGAGTATTTTGAAAAAAAAAAAAAAAAATCAGGGGGAGAAATAGAACTTGACTACTTAAAGAAAGAAATTGCACTAGAAATAGAGTTGCTTCAAAATAAACTTCAGAGTAAAATACACTATTTCACACAGAGTACTATTGCTGACCTTGCATAATATCTCTTATTGCAGGCAAAAGATGACTGAATGACTGGCTTTTCTTTACAAAGAACTATTGAAATAAGACTCAATGAACTAAGCAAATGTGTCTTGTCTTTTATTAAACATTTAGGCTTAATTAAACCTTTTTTCCCCTTCTTTTTCTGATGTTGGCAATGTTGTGTAATATGGCACATGTAAGAGAGTATTGAGGGCGGCTTCTGTCAAATTGAGTGATTTATTGCCATCATAAAGCCCCTCCCCTACCCATTTATGGCCTGGGTGGGATTTTCCCACGTTAGCCCCGCCCCTTTCCCCGCCCACTTCCGGGTATGTCATGTGACCGTGGGAATTCCCTAGACTCAGCCCCTCATCCCCCCAACCCCTCCCTTAGGGGTGTGAACATCTGTAGAGTTGTGGGGTGGGGGTGTCACCCCCACGATTACTAGCTCTTAATGTGAAAATGTTCAAAAATGATAAAAAACATTCAAAACAATCTTTTTTAAGAAGGATGACAGAGTCAGAGATGAGTTTAGTGTTTTTTATTAAAGACTTTTTCATACACTTTAAAACAATGTGTTAAAAAGTATATATTTTTTCTTAAAGTACTCAAAAAATGTGTTAGTGTTATTACATCAAATAGTTGTGCTTTGTAACATGGTTAAATGTTAAAATGTCATTTAAAAACGTTTTTCAGTAAAACAAGAGTTTTTTTTTTTTTACCTTAAAATGGTTAAAACTGTTTCAAACACAGCATAATATTTAAACTATATGTTTAAAATCATTTTCAGTAAAACAAGTTAAAGAGTTTTTTTACCTTAAAATTATTAAAACTGTTTCAAACACAGCATAATATTCAAACTATATGTTTAAAACCATATTAAAAAAAAGACCTTGCGTTTTTTACAAACCGTTTTGTTGAATAAAGAACACGAGTTAACCAGTTCGCTGTTTAAAGATGTGTAAAAGTGAACAGAGTGCATCTTCTCCAAAGTTGAGAGATTTTCAAGTAATCTCCGGGGGAGCATAGCGAAAACACATCTGCTTACATGAAAGATCTGACCAGAAATGACGATCTGAAAGAGCGTTCTGAGCCACACGCAGACTCCTCCCACGACACGCCTTCCACAGCGTAAGCGTGGGAAATACAACAAGCGTCACACATACGTCACACACACACGCACATAATGAAAGAGTCCACCTCCGCCGCGGTCTATTTAAAAAGGAGCTCACGTTCTGCGGGGGAATACTTGTGATTTTTTATTCAACTAGAAACTATGGCTTCTGCAGCACCCAAAACTCCTGAGAGATGCCTTGATGAGGTTATGGAGGATTTAACATTGGCTCCGCGAAAAAAAATACATGGACCGCCACTAACACGATTTCTCCACGAGATGGCGGACCACGTGAAGTACACTTTTCACCTGTCTGGAGGAAGGGCGTGCGCGTACGAGTTTGACAAAGACATGCGTGAAGTCAGACTCTTGAACGTTGATGACGATGATATGTTCACGTGGAATACTTCTGAAGACCCTGATTTGGTTTTCACAGAAAGGGATTGGATACTATTTTACACAAAAGTGTGGAGAGACTTGAAAGACGGCGGTGATGTCCCTCTTTTCATCGGCGAGTGGCAAGGATTATCAGCTGGTACGAGATACCGGATCCTCGCGGATAATGCCAACAAACATCCTGACGACTACATATACATTTTATGCAGTGATTTCGCGTCGGGTGCATCAGAATGCACATGGCCCATTGTGGAGGCCGAACATTTGAAATACTACGATTTAAAATTTATGTTTCAATGGAAAGACCTATCCGTATTGGAGGAAATTTTTTCTAAGATCATGCAGTTCTTTAAATGGAGTGACGCGTATGATAGATACAAGGCTGTCAAAGTCAAACTGTTTCATCCTGATTGGTGCACACCTGCAAGGAGGGGCGTGTATATAGCACCGCCTACACTCTACAAACATTAATACCCGCCCACACTGCCATTCTGTCTCAAACACTCAACATGTCTCAAGAGGATATCACAACCCCGTTCTCTCCTAACGGATCTATTGATGGTTACGGAGCAGATGGATTATCAGATGCTATTAATGGATATCCTCAGAAGAGCATCGAATGGCTAAATAAATTTTGTACTGATCTCGGATATCACAACCTGTCTTTCCTCACAAACTACGCGGGCGCTGAGCGTGCAGCTGCAGTGGCTGCTGATGAACCAATCAACGACGCCCCGGACACCACCGGCGACGCGCCGGACGGATGCCTTGGCGATACTGGCCACCGGATTATTAAAGCAGTCGTCACTGTCATATTGGAATATCTGATTGATAAGCAAATGAAGAAAGACTGCGTTGGATGTACCGTAGACCACCCATCCCAAACAAGACATTCGTGTCTGTTTGAGCCTGCTGCTTATTATTTTTATGGTTGTTTTGATGAGATCAACCTGAAACTTCTTCAGCCAGACTTGAAAAAGATCTTGGCTAAGACTTTGAAACTGTGTGGAATAACGACTCATCTGCAAAGAATCCAGGGGTCTATCGAGACGATTTTGTTTGAGCTCAAAGATGAAATGTACATAGTGGAACGCCTGGGGTGTATCAGACAGAAGCTGATCGACGAGAGCTGTGAACAGATCGTGTACAATGCTGTAGACACCTGGAAACTTGCTGATGCTGAAAACGCCGACTCTACCTGCGTGTGATGATGGGGAATTCCTGTGCCTCCTGGATCACCAAACATTTCTTTAAATCACATATTAAACGTGAAATATCAAAGCTGTTGTACATTATTATTGATGATCATACGTCAAATGCCGACGTGACTGCGGATAATACGGGTCTAACGAAATTAATGTTTCAAATGAACACTGTGCGTAGATTATCGAGTGACTGGAATAATATGTTGAATATATCTGTAAACAAAGATGCATGTATAATTGTCAAAAACATTCTCGAACTCATGCCTGAATGCAAGGAATCTCTTAGAATAGGAAATATTGTATGTCTTTGCACGTATGTAACAGATGTCTGCAAACTGTTAAGAAAAGAGCACCAGGATGTTTGTAAAATTATTGATATTATGACCGAATACATGTTGGAGAAAAATTTTGAAATGTGTGTGCATTTTATTTTGATGTTTGGATTACTACATAATTAAACCTGTGTATGTTGTAACCCTATACTTTTTTTCTATTCTGAAATAAAAATTAATAAATGTTCCTGAAATAAAAAAAAAACTTTATTGTTTGTTGATTGTAAAAAATAAATAAAAAAAAATAAAAAAAAAACTGACCAACGACGTTGTATGTTTCATTATTTTCTGAAATAATAATAGATAATCCTGAAATAAAACTGAACAGCATTACATGTGTTTCATTATTGTCTGAAAAAACTCGTAGTGTCGACATGGCAGAGCTAATGAAGAAAATTTACTACGACCCTGCGAATTCTGGTGCTTTGGGGGGTAAAAACAGATTAAAACGGGCTGTGTTACAGCAATACAATGTAAAACTATCTGATAAAGAGGTGTCTGATTGGCTCTCAGTCAAGACACATACACTCTACATCGTACAGCACCAATAAATTATAAACGAAACCGTGTGATGGTGTATGGGAAAAATCACCAATTTCAGGCCGATTTAGTTGACATGTCGGAATTCTCACAACAGAACAATAATATTAAATACATAATTACGGTTATCGATATTTTCAGTAAATTCGCTTGGACACGCGTACTGAAAAATAAGACGGGGCCGGAAGTGACTAAAGCTTTTCTATCTATTTTGAGAGAAGGCCATATACCTGCAAAATTACAAACAGATAAGGGTACAGAGTTTTTCAATAAGCATTTTCAACAGTTGATGAAAAAATACGGTATACACCATTTTGCAACAGCCAGTGATCTAAAGGCAAGTGTGGTTGAAAGATTTAATAGGACTTTAAAATCACGTATGTGGAGGTTTTTAACAGCTGTAAATTCCAAACGTTACTGTGATATATTGCAAGATCTGACAGAGGGGTATAATTCCAGTTATCACAAATCCATTAAAATGCGCCCGTTGGATGTGAATAAAGAAAATGAAGATGTAGTGTTTAATAATTTATACGGGAAAATACGTAAAGAGACACCCAAATTTAAATTCTCAATTGGTGATGTTGTGAGAGTCTCTAAAGTCCGAGGTATATTTACTAAGGGGTATGAGCAGAATTATACAGAGGAATACTTCACCATAACTGCATGCATTCCACGTACCCCACCCGTCTACCGATTACAAGACTTCGATGGGGAATTTATCGATGGGTGTTTTTATGAGGAAGAACTACAAAAAATTATTGTTAGTGATGATAAATCATTTAAGATTGAGAAGATTCTGCATAAACAAAAACGAGGAAAAGTCACGTACGTTCTAGTCAAATGGTGGGGATGGCCCTCCAAATTTAACAGTTGGATAGCTGAAAAACAGGTGCTGGATCTGCAGGGCCCGTTAAAACCATAGAGAATTCATGACAGATGTCATTAAATAATAACCATGGCTGAGGAAGGATTCTACGTCACGCTCCCATGCAACGCATCGATGAACATCTACCCCGATAACAATATATCTAATTACAGAACTAGATTGGCTAGAAATATAAATTTAAAAGGTCTGTGGGAGGTGGCATTGGTCGAATTTGAATATCCATTGACATGGTATACATTTAATGAGGATGACGCTGTTTTCATTATTGTTTGTGAACAACGTGTACTACAGAATAACTACGAGCTTGATGATGTAAGGGGTGATACGTTTCAGAATGCTCTAAAATTATCAACGAGTCGGAATACATTAAAATGTGGGTATTTTGAGGATGTACCCATTTTGCTCAGGGATATAAATGTCTCTCTCCCCAGAGGGTACGTCTCGCCTACGACCGTATAAAGAATAAGGTATTTCTGAAAGCACCTCACAGGACTTCGTTGACATTTTATGGCAAACTAGCGATCATCCTGGGTTTAAAACCGGGGGTTTCTATAGAAACTGTAAACAGTTCGGATGAACATCAAGACACACACATCACATATGCTCCATACCAGGCTGATATAAGAGCCGATTCTACACACTGTACGTATACACGGACATAATAGACTATCAATCAGTTGGTGATGCATATGTACCTTTATTAGCAACTGTATATATAGATGGTGAAACTAACAATACAGTCAGTGTCAGATACGACAAAGCTCATTACGTACGGGTTAATAAGAGCTGTATCACAGAAATCTCTGTTGATGTAAAAGACGATTTAAACCAGGACGTGCGTTTCACCTACGGAAAGGTTGTTACCAAACTGCATTTTAGACCTGTGAAACATCAACCGTTTTAAAATGTCTTATCACGCTCCGTACAAAGCGGATCCCGAACGCTACATATCATACTACAGGGCTCAGGCCGGTAATGGGCTTCCGGGGTACGCAGGGGGAGGGGTTATGTACGGGTCCGGATTTGCTTCAGGGATTGGTGGACTTTTTAAAGGTCTTTTTCGAATGGCTCTACCTTTTTTTAGAAGGGGGTTCAGTATAGCAAAACCGCATCTAAAGTCAGCAGCTAAAAACATAATGAGTGATGTTGTCACCAGTGCTCTAACAAAGTCTTATAATAATAATAATGAAAATGGACAGGAGGGCCATGGCATGATGGTGATGTCACGTAAACCCCCAGGTACCCGTATGAGAAGAGGGCGTGCCCTTGCTGTAAAGAAGACTAGACGCTCTAGCAAAACACGCTCAGTTACAAAAAGCAAGCGAAGAACTAGCACGAAACGGCTGAAAAGATCTACAAATTTAAAAAGACGGGGTATCACTATTTTCTAAAACATGTCTCTTTTACACTGTATGTCTGACGAGTGCATTAAATCAGAGCTGGATCTGTTTACGCTCCCTTTGACACAAACAGCTATTGAAAAAAATACATATGTGGAGATAACTCCAGTGTCAGCTTTAACAGATTCGTCCCCCATCGAATTCTTCATAGCGGGGGCTGGTGAAGATTACACAGATCTGAATAACACTCTGCTATATACACGCATCAAAATAACTCTTCCGGATGGAACGGATATTCCTCAAGGAGCTCCAACGGGTTTAATTAATTATCCCGGATCGACAATATTCTCTCAGGTCGATGTCTCTTTAGGCGATCGTCTAGTGTCTCATAGTTCCAACACATATCCCTACAGGTGTATCATAGAAGCCCTCATTAATTACGGAAAAGACACTCTCGAGAGTAACTTTTCAGCAGGTTTATTTTACAAAGATTCTTCAGCGGACATAGATGCTACAGATCCTGGAGGGGCAAACGCCGGGTTAACAAAGAGAGCAGCGTTCACAAACGCCAGTAGCGTTGTAGAGCTACTAGCACCAATTCACAGCGACATCTTCTTTCAATCGAAGTTGTTATTGAACGGAGTGGATATACGGGTTCGTTTAACTCGTGCGAAAGACGCATTCTGTCTGATGCGTAATGATGCCATCGATTATAAGCTTAATATACTATCGGCTTCGCTTTTTGTGAAAAGAGTCACCGTATCCCCGGCAGTGCGCTTGGGGCATGCGCAAGCTCTTCTCTCGACCACTGCTAAATACCCCATAGACAGAGTGTGTGTAAAAAATTTCTCAGTACCAGCAGGTGCACGTGTATCTAACCATGAAAATCTCTTCCTCGGGACGCTGCCGAAATCTATCATTTTGGCCATGACGGAAAACACAGCCTTTTCCGGTGCTTAAGACAAAAACCCTTTTGCCTTTAAACATTTTCATCTTGAATATCTTACGTTGACCTGTGATGGACAGCCGATCCCTTCTCGTCCCCTTCAACCGGAATATAATAACGGGTCTGCCGTGAGAGAGTTTTATCAGTTAGTGACAGCCACAGGCCGACATCTAAAGAATCAATCTATGGTCATAGATCGTGAAGATTTCCTGCACGGATACACCCTATATGCGTTTAACCTGACACCCGACGAGGAATGCGGTCAACACGTTTCGTTGATTAGATCAGGAAATATTAGATTAGAAGTACGTTTCAGAGTACCCCTCCCACATCCTGTTAATATTTTAATATATTCAGTTTTTGATTCAATTATAGAGATATCAAATCGGAGACAGGTGTTCGCAGATCACTACTGAAATGAACACTGTGCAACTGACGGGGTTGATGGATAAAATTTCCTGTAACACAAATTTTTTAGGTGTACTACCGAGCGATTACCTACCCAAAGAGCCTTTAAAGGATATACCGTGCATGCTAATTTCGAATACACAGGCTTCAGACGAACCAGGGGAACACTGGATCGCTATATACATACGTCGAGATGGCGTCGGCTGTTTTTTTGACAGCTTTGGTAACGCACCAGATGCACATCGGTTTCCTGCATCTTTTCATAACTTTCTAAAAAACAATTCTACAGTCGTTCAGTACTCAGACAAACAAGTTCAAGATTATGCTTCCGACACCTGTGGACAACATTGTGTGTTTTTTCTGTATTATATATCAAGAGGCTATGAATATGAGAATGTTATAAAAATGTACCATAATGATTTGTTAAAAAATGACATCATGGTCTCTCTCTTTGTGAAAAAATTGAAACCTAGTCTCTGTAACGGTAAAACATTTAAATGCATTCAGTGTGTACAGTCTGGCAAAACATTTCAGGTGTATTAATGTGTGGTGTGATGTATTGTTTATGTGTGTGATGAATAAACAAACTTGTAAAACAGATTAAACGTTTTCTTTTCTTTATTGACATCAGATATTAGTATACAGCTTAAAAATACAGTTACATAATTATGATATACACAGATTTACATCCAATAATATTTGTAAAACAGATAAACATTTCCAATTATACCGATACAAAAAATTGCTAAAAATGTAACCATTGCTTAGTGTCTAATACAGGCGATTTAAATACATCTGTATCAGGAGTGTCTGAAGGGGTGTGTGGTGATGTGTTACGACGTCTTTGTTTTTTCAAAGACTTTGTCGGTACATCTCCAAAACTATCCCCTGTTGTTTTTCTTTTAAGTGAATCAATCATTCGTTTAACATGTTGGTTACTTATTGTTGAGTAAGGTATGTTTAAAGAGGAAAACGCATCCAAAAATTCACTCCATCCTGTTGGCCTACGTTCATCGCGTATCATTTGAGGCATTGTTACGCTTTTCAACAGGTCAAGCATATGAGATCCTGCAATGATTTTCCCTTTATAAACAAATTCTCCGGTGTCTGTCCATGAAGACAACTGCTTGGACTTAGACATTTTATCTAAAATGTATTTTACATTTTTCAAGCTTCTCCGAGACACATTGTTTAGCACCTCTGATACGATTACGTCTTCAGTGCCGGTCTCAGTCCTATCAGCTACACTATGAGAGGTGACAGGTGCCTCTTCATTTTCACCCTCCTGACTCGGCACTGTCAGCGTTAAAGTGCTGCTATCCAGATCGTTATGCTTTGACACAGAGAGAAACCTCTGTAACATGTGTGTGTATAGTTTTGCTTTTTCATGTGTGTCCAGATCATGTCTCTGTAATATCTCTCTTATAGATGAATCCAAGTTTTCCTCCACGGCCTTATGGATATTTTCACGCGGCGGTACATTCCTTAGTCTATCTAATTGATGCTTTGGCACAAGATACAATTTTTCAGTATGCTGCATTTTTTTCTCCTCAGATTCAGTTTCTAGTTAACAAATTAGTTATGAAAGGTAGTGCCACAGATAGAACAGGTAGTAAAAACCCTCCTTTTTGGTTAATCATACGTCTTTTTCTTGCGATATTGATCTTTTTATTAGCAACGTATTTTATTACCGTCTTTCTCCTTTTTAAAGAGCCGTGCTGTTTTGCAGTTAGAGGGATCTTACCGTGAAGAATATTGAGGGCCACTTCACATAGAGCCAGTATGAGCTCGTCAGGTGCTGAATTCAGAATAACCTTTCGCTGTTTGGGTGAGCTCTTGTATAATAACTTTAAAAGGTACAGATTTCTGGAAAGCCTCGAAGTCATTTTAAACTCCTTTCTGGACGTAGACCACAGGATAGTCAGACAGTAAATCAGTTCTGAGTCTAAATCTTTCAGGTGTCTGTGTTTTATAATCTATTAGCAGGTAGTTGAAAGGAAGACTAGTTGCATCTTGGTAGGCTTCAATAAAAAACTTTGTATTACCGGGAAACATCTGACGACCCAAAACACCAATCTGGTGCTTATCTCGAGGGTTTTTAAATATTATTAAATAATTAGAGTTAAGCCCTATTGTTCTGGTAGATTTACCCTGAAAAAATAGATTCTGTATCAGTAGCAAACAACTCATATTTTTGTGATGTACATATTGTGTAAATATCTTCTCGACTTCAGAATTGGACGCTGCTTGGCCCATAACATCATCCAAAATTAATAGGGATCTCTTACCAGGAGGGAATAATGAATCATCATCCAATTTCTTTGGGATGTTTTCAATGAATTTAATATCAAAAGCATGTAACAATTCATCGTATAAAGATTGCCAACATGTATAAATGTACACATAATTATCAAACTTCACAGAACACATTTTGTCTGAATTATACATTAGAGTCTTTACAAAAAAAGTTTTCCCACTATTGCTTGGACCGCTGATCACGGCGGAAAAGGGATGTTGCAGTCTGCAGTCAAAAACATCAGTTTCACACATATTCACAAAATATTGTTAAAATCCGTAAGGCAATGTTGTGTAGTCTGGTAAAAGGATGCGTTTGTTGTACACAATTCTGAAACTTTTCACGACTGATTTATTATGCAGTGTGAAACGCAACTTATTGCGTTTGATGGTGTCCGAGTTAGCTAGCAGCTGCTGGCTGACACCTGTCTCAACATATGAGTGCACTAGACCAGTCAGACTCTGCAAGTTAACTATTTGAGCGTTTTTGGCGTGAAGCGTAATGCCTTTTGCTTTGAGACATGTATGTCCGTTTGCTGTGGCAAAGCCGTACGATTTCGGACCCGATGCCGCAAACACCGAAATGAAATCGCCTGCCTCTAATTCACTGGTGAGCTGACCCAGATATGCACCTGTTTCAGGAATCCATTCATCGTTTTTCGATACAAAAATAATGCTGTCTGTATCTGAATAAAGCACACGTTTATCTAATTTATCCAAAAGATTATAGAGTTCAAGTCGTGCGTATGCTGTGGTGAATGCACCGATAAACACGTTAACATCACGAGTGGGGGAGGGATCTTGCTCGCCATAAGACCATTGGATTAAAGCCACTGTATCAGATACAAATGAGAAATGTTTTATCACATACGCATTACTAAAAAGCCTCTGAGTGAACTCTTCTGGATCTGTAAGAAGCTCCGCAGTCGGGAGATGACTTCGTAAACTAAATCTACCCCAAAGTGTGTTAAGAATAAGCTTACTAATAGATCGTTTTGCGGGGTTGTGTGAAATATTAGAAATATCCAAACTAATACCCTGATTTTCAAGATAATCGTCAACATAAGACTGTTTGTCTTCGTCTGTCACTACATGTGTGGGAAAACCTGATGCCTCCTGTTTGAATTTTAGAAAGGTGTTTACATAATCACTGAACAACGTGTCGGATGTCTGTTCAAAATGCCAGACTTCATCCATTTTCAACACTTTATATCCGTGTTGAATAGCTCTCTGTAATTCAATGGATACCCACGTAGATGTAATACATCTGTCTTTATCCGCGTGTGTACATTGAGGGTCCTGAATCTGATTCTCTACACAAGATTTGCATAAAGGGAACATAAGTTTACCACCACACCTGTAAGGCAATACAGGATGAAACAGCTTGCGAGGGGGGAGGACTGTTGCCTTGATAAGCCCAAAATAATTCTCTATAGGTTCAAAATCCTTAAAAATTATCTTAGGATGTCCTATAGGATATGTTTTACACGACTGTACGTACGGATACAACGATGTGAAATCATAATAATCTACCCTCTCATCATCGGTGGTTTTGTGATAGAGTTTATATGCGTTTGTGCGTCCACCGTATAAAGCATCACGAGGTTTCAACCTCTCAGGGGCTTCGTAAGATTGCATAAATTGTATAACATCCGGATCTGATTGTTTTGCATTAAGCCATTCACATTCCCATATAGAGATCACCCGCAAGGAATACGTTTTACGCAGGGTCTCTAGTTTGTCATCCGTCTGTCTCCTGAGAGATCCAAAAGACATTTTTGATAAGGGCTGAATTTCTTCAGCCTTAAATCTGCATGAATGACCGTGCATGAAACATCCTAGATATTCTAAAGCTGTTTTCACACCATCATCACTCTGATAATATCCATCTACATGATAAGGGCCGATCTTAGCTTCCCCGTGGTTCAATGCGTGTTGCACATTCACATTATGCTTTTTTTGAAAATATTCTAACCACTGTATAGACGAATTTGAGAAAGTTTTGTGCTGATTAACGTACGCGTGGCTGTGGGTGAGGGCCAGTGTGTCGCTTGTCAGAAAATTAGTTTTGAACACTTTCATACATGTTCCAGCCAATGTCACAGTTTTAAATGGATCAATGTTTGTACATTCGATGAATTCTTCGCGATATTTTACACAAGCCTGACGTAGAATAATTACATCATTCCGACAGTAAAAAGCAAGCTCTTTTTTTAAGTCAAACAACCCCGATACGTCAGCGTACCAAAGATCAAATCTGGTACGATCGACCTGACTCATTGTCTCATAACCGTAAAACTCTTTTGGAGGGTACGGACCCAGATAATCTGCATTCTCTGACCTGTTGAAGTGATGGGGGAAAAAACCCTTATCACTCACACTTAGGTTTAACGCTGCAGGTATCTTGCTTAACGCTAGAGGGAGAAACTGGTATGAGTCGATATACCTCTGTCTAAACGTACGATCATACATGTATAAAATACGACACCCTTGCATGATAATTTTCGGCGTCAACCCTTCGCTGGTGAGGTATTCGACTAGAATAAAATTGTCAAACGCCGATCCGTTGTGGGCTACGAATGTATACCCCGCATATTTCGGACGCCTAAAGTGTTTAATTAGAAGTTCTACACATTCCGTACCACCTGCTTCAAACGTCTCGCCGGCGTGTGTCATCGCACACACATAATTAGCTGTGTGTCTACCATTTTCAAACATGGTTTCAAAATCGTAATAAATGTATTTCTCGTCATGTTTTTCAGGTTTAAGTGGTTGAATGTAACATTCATGATACCCATCATCTGTCAAGATCTCTCTGCAATGTTCGCAACTCTTTGGAGAACAGACGTGGGGGCTTATCTTATCACCTTTTCTGGCCACCCTATAAACAGTGTGACATTTTGAGCAAAAACGAAAGGTATCACATTGCGATCTTTCATCAGGAACTCGTGATTTTTTATGTGTTTCGTAGCAGAATGTATTTTTACAGAATCTGAGACATTCTGAACATTGTCTATGTTTTGCAACATGCGTCCGGCACTCTGACGTATTGCATACTTTACATACATATTTGCAAGCATGCAATCTTTTGTCAGAGAACCCTTTGTGGCAATATTCGCAAACGTAGCTACACCCTATAAAACCTTTCAAATTTTTTATTAGATGGTAATGTCCCTCGTGATTATACAGGTTCACAGTTTTTGGATGAATTTCATCCGTGTTTTTGTACACTTGCAGTTTCCCTGTACAGTCACGATGAAATACCACGATTTTTAGATCATATTTTTTTTCGAAAGCAGTCAGATCGTGAAATCCTATTTTTTCATGAGGTGTGAAGCCACAATTTGTATGGATCTCGTACGCCTGTATTTGTAGTTGTTGATTTGTAAAAGACGGATTAAGAAAATAGGCTAGGCAATAGCTCAAACACATACTATTTTCGATATTATTAGGGCTGAATAAATGCATTTTTTTCTTCTCTATAGTATCACTGATCGCGAGAGTCGTAATATTTCTACGAGGCCCTCCTGCCGGTTTGTCCATAGCTATAGAAACCTGTAATGACAGTGCGGCGTCCGTGCTTACATCCGCGTTACTCTGTGTCGCCTGCTCAATCTGATCGATAAATAATGTGGGGTCGTGATTGTTGTCGGGTGTTAAAACAGTGTTGATGGACGTAGGTAAACTATCCCCCAAAAGGGCTATATTAATATAACCCGTGTCGCCGGCCAACAATTGAGAAAAACCTACAACCTCATTTAAAATATTATGCAAATGTATATTATAAGTAGCTAAATCATTTGTGTCTATTTCACGGAGGTTAAGCGTTCTATTAATTTCTACCCCGTTGAAACGTGGTCTTGGTATTACTGTGAAATCACCAGCATTGCCTCCCTCAGTCGTGAGTCTGTGTATCTCAGCCTGACTCAAACCCATCTCTGGCTGCCGCGGATCATAGCTCGTTTGCGGTGTGACCCCCGCACCTGTCTGTACGTTTTCATTATCATTATGCACGGGTATTTCACCCCAATTTCGCTGTTCAGCTATAATATTTCGCAATCGCTCGGTTGTGGATAGGCCGTCTGTGTTTAACATTCGTAATTGTTCATTTATTAAAATACGCAGCTGGTCATTATTGCGAGACCTAGATCTTTCGCGGTCATCGTCGTCAGAATTTGAGTCGGTTCGTGCCCTTTTAGAAAGCATTTTGAAATGGTTTATTTAAAAATTGTGTAAAACAAAAACGTATCCTTCTACCACCATACATAAACAATAATGATGTGTGTAGATAACAGGTCGTAACAGGAATACAATAACAAACAGATTACAATATCAATATTGGTAACACTAAAACAGATAATCAAAATAATTAAAAATAAGAACAGTAATCGAATTTTTAAAAGCAAAATAAGTGGATAATCATCATCTTCTCATGAATGCTTCATGTAATTCTCGTAATAATCTTTGAACTATATTTAGTCTCTCAGAGAATAAGGACAAAGCCACAGTTAGTAGCTGTAGATCCTCTCTTACCTGGGCATTCTCTCCACGCACGGCTATAAGTTCGTTACGTAAATGACGATTTTCATTCAGTGTTTGTTCGTGGCAATTCCCCCAAAAATCGACAGCACTCCTCAGTTCGCTTGTGTGTAGATCCTGTCGCTCTATAATACGATGTAGAAGCGAGATCAACTCTCTTTGGGAATCGTGGACGATGTCCTCGGTTTGTTGAAACGATAAAGGTCTGCTCACAACGTCTAAAATCCTTAAAAAATTTCTATTAACGCCGCGTAGCATGTCATGGCTCAGGTCCCGCAGTTCGCTGTCTCTGTATGCAGGTCTAAAATATCCTGGTGAAGCATCGGAACGCGTGCTGCTGCCGCCTGAGGATCCCTGCTCAGAGTCGATAGTGTCCAGCACTGCTTCTTGGGACTCCAAGAAAATCTCTAAATCTCTTTCGCAGTAATCTTGTGCTGGGAAAAAAAAAAAAAACATAATAATACGTTGTTATTATATGATTTATTTGTCAGATAAAATATAATGTAAAAAAAAAAAAAAAAAAAATCTTACCGTGATCCTCAGGTGTATTATACCCGTTGGCTCCTCCGGGGTATATACGGGGAAACCGTTTTATACAGGGGCTTGACGTCGACGTGGGCCTGCACTCAAACGGAGTGTTTTGTTCTGTAAAATAAAATATTAATTTATTATTTTTAGATTTGACAAATAAAAATAGGATAAACCAAAAATTATCACACACCTTCGCATGGATATTCTAATTCTTCACCGGTGTCTGAATCATACGCTCCATAAACATCACGAAGTCTTTTTATTCCACGACCGCCGCCTCCCCGGACACCGGAGTGTATTACAGTGCCACTGGTTGAAGGCTCGTCCTCTGTCTGAGAGCGGGTCGAATGTTCACTTTCAGACCGTGTGGAGCTCCAAGGAGTGACGTTGTCGTACGTGTCATTAGCTCCATCCAATGGATCGACGCACACAGCCTCCGAAACCTGAAGAGCTTCTCTCTCCTGTGTCGATGTGTTCTCCGCCTCTGATGAATTATCGTTATAATCATGTAAAAAATCGTGAGGTGAAACACCTTCCGGAAAGGACTCGTCATCTATAATCCAGACATGTATATTAACAACACATATATTTCAATAAAATGTATAACGTTTTGGAAAATTTACTCACAAAGCTCGTTAAGGATTTGCATCAAATCTTCGTCAAATACATCCGATGATCCAAGCTCTGATGTTTTGCAATTGTCAAGACATGTTCATTTTTAAAAAGAGAGAAGAAAAATATATAGTTCTAACATCACGTCGATTTATAATAAAAAATATTGTTATTTTTGTTAAAATGAGGTGTGTGCTTACCGTTTTGATTAGCAGACATGTTTTTCAGGCTCTCGATTCAGTAGACTAACGTCGTTCGAAGTATAACTGTTATGTGAAACATCTGCACTTCTAAAAAAGTTCGCTATTCAAAAAGCCTCTTACCGCGTCACACGCACACACATTTGCTCATCCTCATTTTCAAAGAAGTTCTTTCAACTCTGCGTGAAATAGTCTGTGATGTGGCCTGATAAGAGTTTTTTACAACTAGAAAAACATACGAGTCTCGCGACAAATCCGGCCAATCTATGTAGATAAGCTTCGCAATAAAATAATTCTCACACCACCAAGCTTCAAAAGAGAAAAAGAAACACATGCAGAGCGACCCCTCACGGTTTCAAACCCCAGGGGTTAGACATTATGGAGACATAGCCTACACGCGCACATGTGTGTGTGTGTGTGTGTGTGTGTGTGTGTGTGTGTGTGTGTGTGTGTGTGTGTGTGTGTGTGTGTGTGTGTGTGTGTGTGTGTGTGTGTGTGTGTGTGTGTGTGTGTGTGTTCTTAGACGCTGCTATGCACAACTTTTTATTTTTTATTTATATAACCTACATTGCGTAGAAACATCCGAAAATGATTTACATAGATAGATATACAAATAATTATAGACTAAAGATCGCATGAATTAAAAACATGTATAAAAGGTTAATAAAAAGCATTAAACATCCATAGTTATAAATTAAACCGTTGTAAAAATAAGTATTTTATTAAACCACTAGAATAAAACTTCTTATTTGACAAAACACGAGCGTATAACGTTTTGTATATAGTTTTATCCCATGGGATAAATAATCTAACAACCTTATTTTGAATAGACCGCGGCGGAGGTGGACTCTTTCATTATGTGCGTGTGTGTGTGTAGGCCTGTCGCGATAGTCGATAAATCGATTAATCTCACGATAACAAAAAATGACCTCGATAATTTTTCCGGCCGCGATAATTTCATTTGCATACCGTATTTTCCGCACTATAAGGCGCACTTAAAAGCCTTTAATTTTCTGCCAATGGATCGTGGATGGCTGATATATCAGTCTCAACTGTGATCCGAGCTTTCACGAAGGCAGGAATAATCTCTTTATTCAGCCAGCTCACATACCCGTATTTACTTCCTGTTTTCGGTCGAAGTCCACAGTAGTCGATTGTTGAGCTCGCGCGCGTGCGATCAAACCTCCTCCGCGTGTTCAACATCTGATTCGGATGAACTATCCATTTGAGCTGATATTCTCAGAACACCGAACAGCACCGTCATCGGCAGACAGCTGACAGTCTAAGTCTCTCTCCACTGTTGTTTAGTTACCAATGATCACGCGCGCGCACTCGACAATCGCCTACTGTGGACTTAGACCGAAAACAGGAAGAACATACGGGTATGTGAGCTGGCTGAATAAACATCATTTTTATTCATATCAAACATGCACATGCACCTAAAACAGAATCATCCGTTGCAGTTTTCCCAGTTGGGAAAAAAAAAGAAGCTACAACAGACGGGCCGTCTTTTTTTGCCTGTTATGAAATGCATGTTGAGCCTATTGTTTATTATTTTTTGAAGTGCAATTTTGTTTACATCCATTTTATTTATTGTTTTTGGTATTTATTCAAGTGCATTTTTTTGTTAACAGAGACTGAGAGTCCATTGCTTTTATTGTTTTTGGTTGTTTTGTTCATTGTTATTGTGGATATTTAAAATGTTTTTTAATGCACTGCCATTTTCAGTGTTAAGTAGTCTTTGGAAATAAACGTTTATTGAATTTTGAAAGGTGTATGTGCATTATTATGCCATTATCATTATTCTAGATGAAAATGGTCTCAGATCGACAATATTATCGTTTATCGCGATAATTTCTTGGACAATTTATCGTCCAGCAAAATTTGTTATCGTGACAGGCCTATGTGTGTGACGTATGTGTGACGCTTGTTGTATTTCCCACGCTTACGCTGTGGAAGGCGTGTCGTGGGAGGAGTCTGCGTGTGGCTCAGAACGCTCTTTCAGATCGTCATTTCTGGTCAGATCTTTCATGTAAGCAGATGTGTTTTCGCTATGCTCCCCCGGAGATTACTTGAAAATCTCTCAACTTTGGAGAAGATGCACTCTGTTCACTTTTACACATCTTTAAACAGCGAACTGGTTAACTCGTGTTCTTTATTCAACAAAACGGTTTGTAAAAAATGCAAGGTCTTTTTTTTAATATGGTTTTAAACATATAGTTTGAATATTATGCTGTGTTTGAAACAGTTTTAATAATTTTAAGGTAAAAAAACTCTTTAACTTGTTTTACTGAAAATGATTTTAAACATATAGTTTAAATATTATGCTGTGTTTGAAACAGTTTTAACCATTTTAAGGTAAAAAAAAAAAAACTCTTGTTTTACTGAAAAACGTTTTTAAATGACATTTTAACATTTAACCATGTTACAAAGCACAACTATTTGATGTAATAACACTAACACATTTTTTGAGTACTTTAAGAAAAAATATATACTTTTTAACACATTGTTTTAAAGTGTATGAAAAAGTCTTTAATAAAAAACACTAAACTCATCTCTGACTCTGTCATCCTTCTTAAAAAAGATTGTTTTGAATGTTTTTTATCATTTTTGAACATTTTCACATTAAGAGCTAGTAATCGTGGGGGTGACACCCCCACCCCACAACTCTACAGATGTTCACACCCCTAAGGGAGGGGTTGGGGGGATGAGGGGCTGAGTCTAGGGAATTCCCACGGTCACATGACATACCCGGAAGTGGGCGGGGAAAGGGGCGGGGCTAACGTGGGAAAATCCCACCCAGGCCATAAATGGGTAGGGGAGGGGCTTTATGATGGCAATAAATCACTCAATTTGACAGAAGCCGCCCTCAATACTCTCTCATGTAATGTCACAGGTCCTGTCAGGTGCAACACTCAGGCTTTTCAGACACTGAAATCTTCCCTTTAGTTGGCCAAAGTTCATTTCATTGTGTGACCTTGTCCTGGCTAGAGCTGCATTGTAACTGTGTACATACATTTATATTTTACATTTACATATGTAATACAGTGAGCTTGATATTTATATTTTTCCTTACCATGTTCAAGTAATGTGCATAAATGTGAATGTCTCTGTGCTTCCACATTAGTAATATGAATAGTCACACGCCATCTAGAGATTTTAGTCTGTCAACTGCCTTTTTTAAAATTTAATATAATATTACTAATCTGGAATATTAAGAATTGTAATAGTAACTTGGCTGCACATTTACATTGTGATCTCCCTTTCTGTACACAAAATCCCCTTCATAGAGGCCTTGATGGGAACATGTGTGCAGTCTATTGACCAATCACATTAGTGAAGCCTGAGGGACATATCTGTGTCATATTAATCGGCATGTTCATGATTGCATGATCTTCATTAAAAATTATAATATACCTGCGTTGGCAAAAAAAAAAAAAAAAAAAACCTGCTATAGCCTACAACCTTGGGTCTAAACTGGCTTGGAAATGCCACAAAAAAAAAAACCCTAAAAACTGCTTGAGCGCCAGGGTAAACTTTGTGAATGACACGACAGACAGCACTTATCAAGTTCTCCGCATCTCCAATAGTTTAAAGGAAAGAGCCACTCGCAAATAATATCAGGACAATGCACACAGTTTGTGCTGTTATTAAAGGCCGACTCCGACGAGTCGAACATTTAATGTGCGTTTCCAAAAAATAATTGATGTAAACGACATCCGAGAATAATTATATCTCTCAAAAAGTACACTATCGCGATGCGTTAAAAGACTTCTCGTATCACCTGCGCTTATGAAGCCGCGATCTAATCCTGTTTACATGAAATAAGCCTGCTCGCGAGCAGGTTCAAGCTAGCGCACATGTTGCTATGACAGCAAGTCTAGGATGAGCTTCAAAGAACCAAACAATCCAAGATCATGGCAAATCGTCAACAATCAAATCCAGCTAACTGAGTTAGCGACGTACGAAGAACGAGCCCCTGGTCAGAATCCGAAGTGCAGATCGATGCACACTCTAACCAAGTGGGTAATCCACCAGCCGGAAACTGAAGTGTCCCCGGGGGCCGCCATTGGCTAACAAGCCTTCACCTGCTGTTAGCATTCCATTGACTCCCATTCATTTTGGCGTCACTTTGACAGTGAATAACTTTACATCTGAGGCGTTTAAAGACTCCATTTGTCCATTGTTTACTTCTAAAGAAACATGACAATGTATAAAGGGCTCCATTACCTTGTATCTTACGTTATGGCCTCGTAGAAGCAGTTTTTGTAAAAATAGGCTAACGATTGCGCCATAACATGCGACTCTCTGTCGCACAATAGAGAAATTACCGTATAGATAGAAGTAGAAGCTTGCGCGCAATTGTAATTATAAAGTTGCTCCTGCTGCGAGCTCATGGACAGCTAATTCTCACGATCTCCGGCTCTGCAAGATTCGGAAGGGAATGATTCAGATTCCTCTTGGCACAGCTACTAGAAGACGTACAACTGTGAGACAGGTTGCTCATGTCTTATCTACATCATCAAGCTCAGTTTGAGTCTGCGCAGTGCACTTGGCAATCAGGAAGTGAGTGCTTCTAATTGACTTCACTTTTCTCCGTTGAAGTCTAGTGCTGCATTTACACTGCAGGTCTTGATGCCCAAATCCGATTTTCTGACTATATCCGATTTTTTTGACGACCCGCTTACATCATCTTTTAAAAGTGACCCCTATCCGATTTACACTATACACTGCTGAAACTACCAAATGTAGACGTTCTGACCTGGAAAAGTAAGTAAAACAGCACGAAATGCAATGGATGCTGATGCGAAAAAAATGCAGATGTTTTGCTTTTTCACAATATTTCGAAAAGTCGTCAAAAAAGTCAGCAAAACATTGGTCTCGTACGGCGGAGAAAAAAAGAGGAGAGCATGTAGCCACGAGCACTTAAAAATGAAATGAAAACGGATTTATTTCTGTAACAACCCTGCATTTTTGCCTGCACTGTCTCTTCGCCCCAAACACTCAAAATACATGAAACCTCCGCATTGCTCCACTGTGTGTATACTTTGTCCTCCATCGCGCCTATAATAAGTCATGTGATCTCTGTTGGTGGTATCCACCTGAGTTGACGTCACTTTTTTAATGATGTACGACTCGCATTTACTGGGGAATATCCGATTTGTCTGCTTACATGGCACACGCAAATCCGATTCATATCCGATTAATTACCACATATGAGTGAGGCCTGAATCCGATCTGAGAAAATCGGATTCCATGCATTTTTTTTTCCTGCTTACACATTCATGGGTCATATCCGATCTGTGCCACATGAGATGAAAAAATCAGATTTATTCAATGTTGTCTACATTTTATTGCATCTGCAGCAGCATTGTGAACTTTGGTAAAGATAAGTTTAGCCATTAACTTTTAAATGAATCATTACATTCAAATTGCAAACACATGCCCGCATGAAAATCCATGACTGGTAGATCAACGTGCTACTACATTTCTTTCCGAAATGGTAAGAAATTATATTAGATTGAATGGAGGATTTTTTTTTTTTAACTTTGACAAGATGATTGACAGGGCAGTTTACGGTGACAAGATGCACGCGACATATGACAAAGTAGTATGTCCCAAAGCTTGCCTACTCTTTTGCTACACACTCAAAAGTATGTACTTTTTCTTCACAAAAAGAGTACGGTCTGCTGGATTCGTTCTTGGTCGGTTCATTCTGTTATGATGTGGATGTCGGATGAACCCAGACGCAGACAGTATGCAATCACAGAACGTTTAATGTAGACAAAAAGGGAAAATAAAGCCCACGAGGGGGCAAAACAGGACAAGACTAGGGAGTTAAACTTGGACAAAGACTATACAGGTAGAAAACAAACAGCTCAACAAACTTACTAAACTTCTCACAGGATATGAAGTACTCACAGAGAGTAACACACAGCTTTGACAATAACACACAGCTTTGACAATAACTCACAGAATCTCAACGTCAAACAGTTGCAATCAGCAAACAATGAACCAACACAGGACAGCAAACACACAGGGATTATAAAGGGAACACTAATGACAAGGACAGGTGGAACTGACTAGACAATAATGACAAGACGAGGATAACAAGGGGGCGGGGTTACGAGACGAGACAACGCAAGCACATGAAACATGGGTCTGTCATGATCCTGCCACAAGACCAGAGAAATCAGAGACATGGGGCTCGTTCTTCGTACGTTGCTTAAAACATCCGAGATCAAATGAGACATCCAAGATAATATCATCGGGCTAATCATGATCCGGCTAATTGGGTTCTTCGAACACACCTGTTGTTTATGATTAGTATCGCTGGATTGAATTATCTGAGATAACTGCGCGTTCATGCGCTGGGTTAAAAGGGGATATATATCGATAGTAGAAACATTGATCAGCTACGCTGCTATTGGCTGCTCACCGTGGCCAAAGAGCGCGCTCAGTTTTTCTCCACAGAAGAGCAAGAGTTATTGCTTGAAGGATATGCTGAATTTGAAAACTTAATTAAAACGCCAGGGAACACCTTAACGTGTGCAAAAGCCAGGAGAGAGGGCTGGCAAAAAGTAGCAGACAAATTAAGTTTGTAGTTAGATGTTTTTATCACTTATTACAGTATAGTTTTTATATTTGAATAATTTCTAAATAATTAATAACTTTGTTCATTGTAATGTCAGAGTCACCACCCACTACTAGGACATAGGAACAAGTAAAAGTGAAGTACTATTATTCTACATAATAGTAATTTGTACTAATGCATTGTATTTGCTGCATTAAATTAAGTAAGCCCAATGGCTGTCCAGTCATATCAGCTGTTAAACCTTGTAATGAATTGCTTTGACTTGTGAAAGTCTACATGTGTGACTGTAAAACATAGTTAATGTAAAAAAAAAAAATGTAGAAATGAGTTATTGATCACATTTCCCCCCAGTGTACTTCATTGTAATGTAATTGTGTTTTCCTCTTTTGTGCAGTTTTAAACAATACACCAACACTTTTATGTGTTCCCAAGCAAGTGGCTGAAGCATGTGCAGTAAGACTTTTCATAACTTTACATCAAAAGGGAAGAAAGTACAACACTTTATAATGCCCATTTTCCCCCCAATGCACAGGACAGTGAAGAAACCCTCTCAGGTATCTTTAAGTGCATAAATAACTTTACTTAATTTACACTTGAGTTACCTATTATTTCTGAATGCAATATGAGTTGCAGGAGTCCACATCTACAGAAGAGTCTGCACAAAGCAGTGATGCAGAGGTGGGCAGTGTTGTACTTTTCCTTGTCATTTTTGTTGCATAAGGCTTGTGTTGACAGGTTTAACCCAAGCCCCCCCAATATAGAGTATATATACAATCTAGAGTATTTTTTTCTTTCGGGGGGGGGGGACTTGACAACTTAAAGAAAAAGAAAAAGAAAAAGACTGGCACTAGAGATATAGTTGCTTCAAATGAACTTCAGAGTAAGTGCTAATATATTATTTCACACAGAGAACTATTGCTGACCTTGCATAGTATCTCTTATTGCAGGCAAAATATGACTTGATCACTGGCTTTTCTTTACAAAGAACAATTGAAATAAAACTCAAAGAACTAAGCAAATTTGTCTCGTCTTTTATTAAACATTTAATGTAATGTTTTATATTTTTTTCTGATGGTGGTTGTGTAATATGACACATGCAATGTCACAGGTCCTGTCAGGTGCAACCCTCAGGCTTTTCAGACACTGAAATGAAATCTCCCCTTTAGTTGGCCAAAGTTCATTGTATTGTGTGCCCTTGTCCTAGAGCTGCATTGTAACTGGAGTGTATGTACAGTAATACAGTGAGCTTGATATTAATATTGTCCTTACCACGTTCAAATATGTGCATAAATTTGAATCGCTGTGCTTCCACATTTGTGATATGGAACAGTCACACACCATCTAAGAGATTTTAGTCGGTCAACTGCCTTTTTTTACAATTTGATGTAATATTAGGCTACTAATCTGGAATATTAAGAATCGTAATAGTAACTTGGCAGCACATTTACATTGTGATCCCCCTTTCAGTTCACAAAATCCCCTTCATTGTGGCCTTGATGGGAACACATGTGCAGTCTATGGCACCAATCACATTAGGGAAGCCTGAGGAATAGGCCTATATTGTACTGAAAGTCATAATCATCATGCTAACGATTACATGATCGACATTAAAAATTATAATGTAACGTTAGGCCTACCTGCGTTGAAAAAAAAAAACTGCTATACAACCAATTGGGTCTAAAGTGGCTTGGAAATGCCCTAAAACCTGCTTAAGAGGCAGGTAAACTTTGCGAATGGCACGACAGACATTACTTATCACCAAGTTCTCCGCATCTCCAATGTAAAGGAAAGAGCCACTCGCAAAGAATCTCTATATGCTGTTTATTTGTGCTGTTATTAAAGCCCGACTCCGACGAGTCGAACATTTGTGCGTTTCCAACAAATTAATGATGTAACGACATCATCACGAGTCATGAGAAAAAAAAAAAACCTCAAAAAGTACACTATCGCGCTGCGTTAAAAGACTTCCCGTATCAGCTCTGCTTATAAAGCCGCGATCTAATCCTGTTTACATGAAATAAGCCTGCTCGCGAGCAGGTTCAAGCTAGCGCACCTGTTGCTATGACAGCAAGTCTAGGATGAGCTTCGAAGAACCAAACGATCCAAGATCATGCCAAATCGCCAACAATCAAATCCAGCTAACTGAGTTAGCGACGTACGAAGAACGAGCCCATGATGGCAGAATCATGACACACAGAGTAAGTTACCATGGTAACTGACTCTGAGTATAAGTTACCTCTCTTTCAGAAACGGGCTTGACTTACTCTGCTTTCTCGGGTTTGATATACCTCCCTTTCTGAAACAGAAAACCCAGCGTTTCCCTCATTTCAGGGTTAACATACTCAGAGTTTTCACTTAACCTCCTTTCTGAAACAGGCCCCAGGTGTGTCTTTGATAAGTCTGAGTTTAGTGCTGTCTTGTCTGCTGTCCCTGTTAGCCTGGTGACTCTGTCCTTTGTTACAGAAATGTCAGATTATCTTGAGTATTTCTGTAAGTTCTGTATAGATCATGTTTCTTCTTTGCTGCAATCAGACCTGTGACAGCGAGGCTATTTGTTACACACTTGTTTTAAGTACTTCCACACATGCTAGCATGATGAATCTTTGTGTATTTACTAGTTGCCATATCAACACTATAGAGGAAAACAAATGCGCCAAAGTTCATAAGTCTTTGGAAGATATCACTGAATTTATCCATAGCAAAAGTAAATTTCTTAAAGGTCCCCTGACATGGGGTTATTTTATTATTTTATAATGTTTCCTGGGTTGCCCTTATAATGTTAGTATGTTTTTAGATCAAAAATAGTCATAATTTAGAAATAAAAGGCATTTTTCCTAGCCTGATTTTAGCCTCTGATTTGAACACTCTGTTTGAAGGGGCGTGTCTGCTGTGGGATTCAGTGTGATTAGCTGACATGCGTGCATATGAAATAGCGGTAACACTTTATTTGAAGGGGTGTGCATAAGACTGACATGACACTGTCATAAACATGACATAACATCTGTCATAAACATGAAGGAGTCTTTATGAATGTTTATGACTGTTGTCATTAAGTGTCATTCGGTAAATTATGACACTTTCAATGCAAAGTTGACATTGTTTAAAATGTCTTTGTTATGACAACTTGACATTACCCAAGACAAAAATGTCTTGATTATGACAACTTGAAATTAACAAAGACGGAAATGTCTTTGTTATGACAACTTGACATTAACTGAGAAATCATAACCTGTCAACCTGTGACAACTTTGGCCGTCATGACACCATTATAATTGTGTCATGAATATTTTACTTGTCCTCAAGTAAAGTGGAACACATTGTACTAGTTATAAAGATGTCATTAAGGGTTATTACACTGCAAAATGCTTGAAGTTTGATAATTAGACCTGTTATGACATATTTGTGACAGGTTGACAGGTTATGATTTCTTGGTTAATATTAAGTTGTCATAACAAAGACATTTCCGTCTTTGTTAATGTCAAGTTGTCATAATCAAGACATTTTTGTCTTGGGTAATGTCAAGTTGTCATAACAAAGACATTTTTTGTCTTTGTTAATGTCAAGTTGTCATAACAAAGACATTTTAAACAATGTCAACTTTGCATTAAAAGTGACATAATTTACCGAATGACACTTAATGACAACAGTCATAAGCATTCATAAAGACTCCTTCATGTTTATGACAGGTGTTATGTCATGTTTATGACAGTGTCATGTCAGTCTTATGCACACCCCTTCAAATAAAGTGTTACCGAAATAGCTATAGGGGAGCACGGGGCACAACGTAACTCGGGGCTAATTGTAACACACTTGTTTTAAATACTTCCACACATGCCAGCATGACGAAACTTAGTGTATTTACTAGTTGCCATATCAACACTATATAGAGAAAAAATTGTGCCAAAATTCAGAAATCTTCGTAAGATATCACTGAACATTAATTTAACCATAGCAAAAGTACATTTCTTACTAATGTTAATTTGTCATCTCAAATTTTTGTGTATAGATAAAATTAGACAATTCTGATATTATTTGAATCTCCAATATATTATTTAACAGTTTATATAGTTCTTTAATGATTCGCTAACTAGCAGAAGACACTAGCAGGGTTTAAATCACAGTTGTGCAGCTGGGGCATGTTGTAACACTGCGTTACAATGTGCCCCTATTAGAACTATGCTATTCTATTCTATACTTTTATGAATTCTATTGAGAAAACATGAGAAAAATGTAAATAAAGACTGATCAAGTCAAAGTCAATGTTCAGAAAATAATAAGTTTTATTATGTTTTGAACTATGCTGTATAGCTGTGTTTTCCGGTGTGTTTGTTGTCAAACTCAAAAATTTGTTTATTTTTAATTATTAAAAAATGTCATTATTTTATATGAAAAAGTAAATAATTGTATTTAATTGAGAAAATATTTCGGTTTGACTTGTATATATTTTTTATTAGAACAGATAACATTTTAAGCTGTCATATGGTCGTGTTACAATGTGCCCCTCACATGTGACCCCACCTATGGGGCATGTTGTCACATTTCACTTCCATTCTTTCGGGGAAAATCAAGAAAAACGTATCACCATATTACTGAAACAAAACTACATAATTGTACTAAACCTATGAAATGAATGCGGGAAAAAAAAATTGCTCTGAACCGCAAGTACAGTGCTTGTACATTAACATAAGTGAATACACCCATGCTAAAACAGACCCATATCATCACATACCCTTCACCATACCTGGATATTCCGATCTCTATAGGTATGGTGAAGGGTATGTGATGATGTGGGGCTATTTTTATTCCAAAATCAAGAAACAAGTAAACACTGTATTAATAAAACAAAACCACATAATTGTACTAGACATGTGGGAAATTATTGTGGGGAAAAATAAATACTCTAAACCCTAGATTTACACAAACTGAGAAAGTCAAAAAGCGTTACGTTGTGCCCCGCTCTCCCCTATTACATGTGAAACTCTCTCGAATACTTTTACTACAGATATTATACGTTTTTACTAATACAGCTATCGAGATAAACGAATCGTGAGAAGTTTTTAAAGTATTTAGATCTATTTCCATTCCATCACATAAAATGTTGCCGTGATGAGCATTGAGCAAGCAGATGACAGTCTGTCGATCGTGAGACTGAAGATCTTATCATTGCAACGCAGTTTCTGCACTCTCTCTAATGCTTTCACCAATGCAAACACGGTGATGTACATTAAGAGCTTCGTTGTGCACTGCAACGTGCGTCATTGATTTCATAACGAGTTGTCCAGATAAACTGGCGCTGTGTGGAAAGATTGTTCTTTGATCGCTTTCTGTATATAATTTGTTCACATTTTAAATAAGATTATTTTCATCCTAAGAAAAGATGTGAAGTTGATATTTTAGTCACTGGCTTGACTTACTGATGCATAAACAGTATTGAATGATTTTGAGAGAAAGATTACCTGTGTGAACTTGAAATTGAATTGTTGCTTGGTAGCTCGATCAATTTATTTTCAGACCTTGATCGAGGCCAGCTCTGTATTGGCCCAAGTTGAGGAAACAGTCGTCGGTGAAATGTTTGGACCATACAAAACTTTAGGAAGTTGTGTCGGCGCATTTCCAGAGAAAATAAAATTAACCCATTGTTTCTTCAGAGGCTCTGATGAGGGAACTAAAAAATACTTTTGTGTTCATTTGTACATCCGTTTGTACATCCGTACATACAAACGTATGTAACCCTCGTTCCCTGAGTACAGGGAACGGAGACGTGTCGTCGGGGGAGTTCCCTGACGAATTGGGGATCACGCTAGGGAGACCAATCGACTTCGAGTGAACTAAAACGAGCCAATGAATATTGGCATGCAAGATTTGCATTCCGCGACCCGCCTGCCAGTGCGGGTATAAAGGGCGGAAGCAAACGCATACACAATGCTTTTTCGCTGAGGAGCTGAACAGAGCCCAGTCCTCCGCGAAGGTACAGCAACATGGCGAAGGGACGACACGTCTCCGTTCCCTGTACTCAGGGAACGAGGGTTACATACGTAACCGAGACGTTCCCTTTCGTCCTGGGAACTCCGACGTGTCGTCGGGGGAGTTCCCTGACAAATTGGGATCCCTAATAAAACGCCATGATGCTGGCCCCTTCCAGCGCCCAGCTTAGCTTCCCGCTAGAACAGTTTCTTACGTTATATGGCGGGAGCTAGCTAGGAAAAATCACACTGCTGTTCCGCAAGACCCGCTCAGTGGATTTGGATAACACTGGGGAAGCGTGCCCAACCCGTAGGAGGGAACGCTGCGGAGCCCTGCCCGCCCGAAGGGAGGCACTGGAATACACGTATGTACTAACCCGTGGGGTAGTGAAACATACAGCAGTCCTTGAGGTAGTCCCAGCCCGAGGGGTGGGAGCGTACTCAGCAAGGACGACAGAAAGGATCTGTCGAGGGAAAGACACGGAGCTAACCCGGAGGATAGCTGGAACATGGAGAAATGGGTCGCCGAAGGGACCACTGTTAAGGCCACCCAGTCTAATAGCAACTCCTACGAGAGGTAATAGACCTGGCACCGGGCGATCCGCCTCGCCTGATGCCGAAGGGGTGATGGAGGAACTCACGAGGTTAGCCGTATGTTGGGGAACCAACGGAGTAAGAAGACGCACGTATCCGGCCCACGGGGCGGGAATGGCGTAGCAAGCCGACATAACCTAATTCCTCGCGCTACTGGCCGTAGCGAGTACACGGGAGGAAACAGGTTCAACACGAAGGCTATAAAACCTAGCGAACGTGTTAGGTGTCGCCCAGCCTGCAGCTCTACAGATGTCTGTCAGCGAGGCGCCTTGTGCCAAGGCCCAGGAGGAGGCAACACTCCTAGTAGAGTGTGCCATCAACCTAGGTGGGCAAGGCACGCCCTGGGACTCATAAGCCCGGACGATAGCATCCACTAACCAGTGGGATAACCTCTGCTTGGAGACAGCCTTCTCCTTCTGCTGGCCTCCGTAACAAACAAAGAGCTGATCTGAGGTCCTGAAGCTTTGCGTTCTGTCCACGTAGCAACGCAGGGCGCGGACGGGACAGAGAAAAGCTAGGGATGGGTCTGCCTCCTCCAGGGGCAGCGCTTGCAGGTTCACTACCTGATCTACAAACGGAGTGGTAGGAACCTTGGGCACATATCCGAGCCGGGGTCTCAAAACAGCGTGAGAAAGGCCGGTCCGAACTTTAGGCACGATTCGTCGACCAAAAATGCCTGCAGATCCCCTACCCTCTTAAAAGAAGCCAAAGCCAACAGGAGAGCTGTCTTCATAGACAAGATATTTAACTCGACCGTAGGCAAGGGTTCAAAAGGGGGCCTCTGGAGTGCCCTAAGCACTAGAGTTAAGTCCCAAGAGGGTAAGGGGTGCACATTACGAGGAGGATTCAGCCTCCTGGCACCCTAAGGAATCTGATGACCAGGTATTGCTTTCCCAATGACTTACCTTCTACTGCATCGTGATGAGCGGCTATAGCGGCAACATACACTTGAGGGTGGAGGGAGACAGCCTTCGCTCCAACCCATCCTGCAGGAAGGAAAGCACGACTTCGATCGGGCAAGTTCGGGGGTCTTCCCGGTGGGAAGAACACCAACCGACGAACAGGTTCCATTTCAACGCATAGAGGCGCCTCGTAGAGGGGGCTCTAGCGGAAGTGATGGTGTCTACCACCCCCTGTGGTAGGCCACCTAGAACCTCCGTGTCCCGTCCAGGGACCAGCATGAACAGACCTGAAACTGCATGCCCGTTGTACGTGGCCCCCCATCAGTTGGCAGAGGCATCTGTGAAAACCACAGCATGCCTAGAGACCTGGACTAAGGGCACTTCGGCCCGTAGAAACGCAGGGTCTGACCAAGGACTGAAGGTTTGGCGACAGTGCGGGGTAATGTTGACCCGACACGTGCCGCTCTGCCACGCCCATCTCGGGACTCGATCGTGAAGCCAGCGCTGAAGCGGTCTCATATGGAGCAGACCGAGCGGCGTTACTGCGGCTGTGGCTGCCATATGCCCCAGGAGCCTCTGAAACTGTTTCAGTGGGACCGCTGACCTGCCTTGAAAGGACTTGAGGCAGTTGAGCACTGACTGGACGCGCTCCTCGGTGAAGCGCGCAGTCCGAGCGACCGAGTCCAACTCCATACCGAGATAAGAGATCCTCTGCATTGAGCAGAGTTTGCTCTTGTCCCAGTTGACCTGAAAACCCAAACGGCTGAGGTGCTGGAGCACCAGGTCCCTGTGTTCGCACAACACAACAAGATCTCGCGAGTGAGCTATTATGAGCCAGTCGTCGAGATAGTTGAGAATGCGAACGTCATGTTCTCTCATGGGAACAATGGCCACCTCCGCGACTTTCTTGAAGACACGGGGCGACATGGCCAGGCCGAAGGGTAGGACTTGTACTGATATGCTCGACCTTCGAACGCAAACCGAAGAAAGGGTCGTGTCGAAGGAGAATCGAGACATGAAAGTACGCGTCCTACAGGTCGCTACAGGTCGATCACTGCAAACCAATCCTGGGGACGGATGCACTCGAAGATGCGTGAGCATTTTGAACGGGAGCTTGTGCAGGGCCCGATTCAAAACTCGCAGGTCCAGGATTGGCCGTAACCCCCCGCCCTTCTTGGGTACAATGAAGTAAGGGCTGTAAAACCCAGACCTCATCTCGGCTGGAGGGACCGGCTCGATCGCGTCCTTCGCCAGCAGGACGTCGATCTCTTTCCTCAGAACAGGGGCATCGACACTCCGCAGCCTATCAGATCTATCATAGTTTTACTCGCTCGTGTGATCCTTGTTGGACCTTTAATCATCTGCTGAAGACTGTGTTTTGACAACAGTCTCTTTAATTTTTTTCTTCGACTTTTCTCTAGCCAGTTAATATTAAAGTCACCAAGAAAAACAGATTCAGTGCAAGTAATATTTACATGTTTAAAAATTGTGTCTAAATTCTCATAAAATGAAGCATCATGTGATGGTGGATTATACAGTACTATAATGTTAAAATTCATCTTAGGGGATAATACAACATTTAAAGCCAAACATTCTAGTGATGTATCCAGTTTGATTTCATTACATTTCAGAGTGTCCCTAACATAGAATAGTACTCCCCCCCCACCTTTTTTAGATGTTCTATCCTTTCTATGACAAATGTAACCAGGGACATCAATCATACTGGTCTGGATATTACTGTGTAGCCAAGTTTCGCTCAACGCTAAAAAATCTAAATTAGAATCAGTTAACAGATGTTGGATCTGGTCCCATTTAGGCAATATACTCCGAATGTTCAGATGTCCACCTAGAATACCCTTAGGTTTAGACATAGGCTCCCATATTACCCGTGCGTGGTTTACAGTCTGAAAAAATCTGAATTCTCGTTGCTTCCTTACTGATTGGATATCGTCACTGTTTGAAATTCCTGTTACCTCGGGGAAGACGTCCGTCCCTCCGGAGCTCAGCCGCTGCACACACAATCCACCTGCCGATGCACCCTCCAGGGAAAGGCCAGCAAATGGGCCCGGATTCAGTTGTACGTCACCAGACAGCAAAATCAAAGTCAAGAGAACACCGAAATCACGCCACTTGTAGCCTCTCCGGTAACCCCGCTTTCTCAGAGAGCCGCGATGGGTGAGTTCAATTTGTTTGGTGTTCGAACAGATGTTGTTTTGTTTGCTTGCCGTGCCGCGACGGGGGTGATCAGATTGTTTTGTGGTCGAGTAGATGACAAGGTATCCATGTCCGAAGAAGTTTAATCTCGGTAATCCATTCATATTTACTGACTGATGGTTGTCAGCCTGAGACATCTGTTTGTTTGCGCTTAGGTGTTGTCCAAGTGGCAACAACAGAAGCCAACAGCAAAGCAGAAATACGCAAACATTTCCTTCATCTCTATAATTATTATTTAACTGGTATCTTTGCTTTGTTCTTAAACCAGTAACTTTTTGAAAAAATGAGTTAGAGAGTATTGGAGTGGAGCCTGACAAACCACCCAACACGTCTCCCGCCATTTTCAATATCGTCCTGGTTAGCCCTGGGAAACTTCTGGACCACAGTGTTGACATCGTCTGACCGAGGGCCAGTGCTGTGACTAAAATCACGGTAGTCACTATGCACAGCTCAACCCCGACTCAGAACTACCCTTGTGCACTGCGTGTTTTTGGCCTATACTGACCATCACATGCAGGGAAGAGGTGGTCTGCCATTAGCAAACCCACCATCAAGGGTAGTGAGAGAGGAAAAACTTTCACAGATTTTGGCACCAACATGCCTCCATACTGCAAAAAGTTCTTCACACACATCCGGGCAAGCACGGGGGCGGGGCAAGGCGACACGCGTTGCACTGCTCCCCCAGAGTAACCCGGGAAGTGTGGCTGTCAAGTCTGGACCTGATAGCATGAGCGCACACACCATTACAGTGGGAACTCAGTATCACCATAACCAGAGTGTAACAGCCCTCTCTCCGATGCAGCGATCGACATCTGATCCTCTCCTGGAGCCCCGAATGAAACACTTGGTTCCTCATGAGAACCACCAGTAATTCCATCCGTAAAGCTGCCAAGCATGCAAAAAACAGTGAACGTGGCCATCAAGCTTGATGACACACGGCACGTTGAACGCTTTTTTAAAGACAAACAACACGCTGACGTGGTCATGCTCTCATAAGAGAGCATAAACCACCCACGAACACAGTTTCAGCATGTTTGCGATGCGCTAGAGGAGTAAGGGGTTCCCTCACTGTAGTCCTCAAATCACCAATGCTATTAGCCAAAGTAGGCCTCTTCTGGTGCAGAAGAGGAACTAGATCGGGGAATATGCAAAGGGACTCCACCTCGTTTGAGGCACTTGAGTCTCGACCGCGCATCTAGCGCGCCGAATGACGCGCGCTGGGTTGCCGTGACAACCCGCGCTGTCAGCCGGCGGCTCGACGGCACACGGCACGCTGAACGGCTCAAGCCTTTACGAGAAAGGGGAGACGAACAAAGCGCCGACGTGGTCATGCTCTGATGAGAGAACATGAACCACCCACGAACGCAGTCTCAACACACTTAAGCCCAGGCATGTGAAACAGTGATCGTGGCCGTCAAATGAGGACAGGAAACGACCGCATCCAGAAACACACAGGTGAAACGTCATCCTGAAAAGGACGCGATCTTCACCCGTGTTGCTCTTTTACAGAAAACACTCTCTTATTGTGCTGAAGCACACAGGGATCAACGCGGAAACACAGCGGGGAAACTGCAAGCCCGCTGTGTGCACTCAACCGAATACCAGCTGTGAGAACAGCTTTTTGTTTAAAGATGTAGATCGCGTGCAGTAACAGCCAGCGCCCGGGAGCTGGCGAAGATCACTGAAGTGCCGTCACGCCAACACAGAGAGGTCTCGGAAAACAGAGACTCGTTGTCTCATTCACTCAAGAGGACACAACTGGTCGGCTCCGAATCGAAAAGCATTGTGTATGCGTTTGCTTCCGCCCTTTATACCCGCACTGGCAGGCGGGTCGCGGAATGCAAATATTGCATGCCAATATTCATTGGCTCGTTTTAGTTCACTCGAAGTCGATTGGTCTCCCTAGCGTGATCCCCAATTCGTCAGGGAACTCCCCCGACGACACGTCGGAGTTCCCAGGACGAAAGGGAACCTGTATACCTCATTTCAGAATGTCTCCCCCCTCAATGTAAATCCCTCCCCTTAAAATGTGTATATAATTGCCTTGTAAAGTTCCCTTAGTCAGACAAGATTGAGATGCTACAGCGACGAAATAAAGAACATCTGCTTTAAAAGATACCTCTCGTTCTCCTGGTCTGCTCTTCTGACTTTTCTACACTTTAAGAAGAAAAAGTTCACAACACTTTCCTTCTTATGACGTCATAAGGAGGAGATTAAAGATCAGCCCGTCTGAGCTCTCATTTTCTCACAGGCAGAGAAAGATACCCAAAGCTCGGTTTATACCGATTGAAAATTCTAGACACGAGGGGACCAAATACAGGCTAGGGGAACTAATATTAATGTTAAAAAACCTCAGAAAGTGAAAATTTCATGTCAGGGGATCTTTAAGTTCATTTAGTTCATCAGTTCAACTGATATTGTTTTAATCTCCAATCTGTTATTTAACGGTTTATATAGTTCTTTAATGCTGATCTAACCAGCACTGTAGGTTTACTGGGTTTAAATCCCAGTTGCGAAGTATGTTTTGAACTATGCTTTATAGTGTTTTGGGGTGTGATTGTTGTCAAACTCATTTAATTATTAATTAATATTTTTATATTATTAATATTTTTTATGTGCCCCTCACATGTTACAAATTGCCCCACCTATGGGGCATGTACTCACATTTCACTTCCATTCTTTCGGGGAAAATCAAGAAAAACGTATCACCGTATTACTGAAACAAAACCACATAATTGCAGTACTAAGCGTATGAAATTAATGTGGGGAAAAATAAATGCTCTGAATCGCAAGTATAGTGCTTGTACATTGCTTAACATTAGAACAGCCATGACCGTTTTGAATTTTATACCTGACTTTTCCTAAAAGTGTCTGTATTTTCATTTAAAATGCTTTTCATATAAATTATTACAAGGCAGAAAAACAAATGTACAAAATTTACCTATTTCCTATTTAAGATGTTTTCTTAATTTGCGGATGTTATTTTCTATTTGCATGCGTTTTTTTTCTATTTGCATGCGTTTTTCTATTTGGATGCATCTTCTTTAGGTTGCAGCACATTGAGCTCTATCGGCCACCGTAGCCTAAAGGAAATCTGTTCATCAAAGTGATTGTGTTTCTTCAGAAAACCTGGATTAAATCACTCAATTCATTTACATTTATTTTACAATCTCTTTATACATTTTTTGAAATATCAACATTTTGGTAAAATGGACATTCTGAAATATATTCAGGTTCAGTAAAAAAATATCTTAATTTATGTTCTAAATTTTTTTTTTAAATCTTATGGGTTTGGAACGACATGTGGGTGAGTTATTGACAGAATTTTCATTTTTGAGTTCATTTTGAGTACCCTTTTTTAACTAAATTAACAGGGTTGACAGTTTTTGCAGTTTAATTTGACATTACAAGTCATGTGCTGAAGGTTGTGAAACTTCAATGTGCTTCTTAGAGAATGTAATGCAGATATTTCTATAAATATATATTTTGCACCCTAAACCCAAAACTTTTGTTTTGCCTTCAAAAAGTTCACTTCTTTAAATAATTTATAGAATAGTTTAATTGCTGTTAAAAAATAAAACTTGATAACAGGGTTATAAATAAACATGTTTTGTAGAATTGGATCTTATTCTTTTTTTCTGTATACCTACATCTTTTTATTGTAGTATCAGATTTAAACTTAGAAGAAATAATATAGAGGAAATAACTTCAGTTATATGCTTGAACACCATTCTCTGTTACATCCATCATGGCCATATACATATATCTCCATGTGATAATAAGCTGATGTGTTGAATCAGGTGTGTTTGATTAGGGAGACAAAGAAAACGTGCAGTGTTAGGGGTCCTTCAGGAGCTGGGTTAAGATAATGCTCACTGAGGCCTGCAGAGGGCAGTGTGTGTCTCTCTAAAAAATTGACTTGTTCAGACTGCTTACGTATGTCTTTAATCTTTAAAGGAACACTCCACCGTTTTTTGAAATAGGGCTTATTCACATTCTTTCCTACATTTAGATAGGTGTGCAATGCATTAGCACAGCTTAGCACAATGAATGGAATCCTTTGTTGCCAGCTAGCATGTCCTGAGTAAAAGTGATTAAAAAAACAAACAAACCCACGTAATTACTCCTTGTGGCCTGCGTATTCACAACAAGTACAAATAGCGATGCAAATTAACACTAGGCGATTTCCTAGGCAGATATTGACTTGGGACTATATTAGGGGGAAGCACAGGCGAAGCACTGCTGCTTAGGTGAAGCACTGCTACTTGGGCGCAGAGATATCATGCAACACATGAAATCCCACAGTAGCAGTGCTTCGCCTGTGCTTTGGTTTCCTCCAAAATTGTTCATTGTTAACCAAGAGGCTAAAATGAGAATTGAACACCACTTGTAAAGTATATCTAATAATTATTTTTCTTGTTCCAAAGTAAATGAGAATGATTTATGTATAGCCTATGTATTTTTTATGTATTTGTAAAAGAATTTGTATCAAGTAGGCCTATTTTTTTTCTGTAAGTAAACCTTTTATTATCAAAAATAAATAACTGTTCCGATAGCACAGTTGTACATGCATTTTATACATACTGTTGATGCATGTCATAGACATATAGACAAATTGTACAATTGAGCATCGGATTCTTGATCTTCAAAATGTCTGTCCTTACATGTGGTAATGCTGCTACTGGACAGAACACACAAATATTAACCTTACAGCAACAGTACTCACGAACATTTTAAATAGTCTTTACAGTGATTTATATATTTAATTGTTTATTTAATTATTTGCATTATGCATTAGTTATTATATTGTTTTAAAATAACAAAATAGTGTAGCAAATTTATTGTGATTTGAAATGTGTGCAAATTTGCACGTCTCTGACTTTTGAAAATTTCACATTTTCACATTTCGTACTTTGGAATCTTGAAAACAACTGTGTGAAGATAAAAAGTATTGTGGTTTGTGTTCATATTCAGTTGTTTCGCAGTGAGTTTCTTTAGGCTGTCAATGCGATGCCATATTTTCACTCTTCCATGTTTCCAACTTCTATATCATCTAAGAGCAGCTTTATGTCTAATAAGCTTTCTAGAGCTGCAACTAAAATAATTAAAAGTTGCAAATATGAGGGCTCTCCATCACATACTAAATCTCACTAAAGGCCTCTAAATTATGTTGGCAATTTGCATTGCAATTTGCAAATCCAAACACATTATTAGATCTTGTTTACTTCCGCATTAAATTCAGAGTATAACTCAAAACAACCCTGCTAAAGGGATGTGTCCATTGCTCATATAGAGTTCAGCTGTCCTGCAGTGAGCATCTGTATATGATGGGGAGTTTTCAGCCTTCATATTTTCAACTTCTATTTGTTCTAGCAGCTTTATTAGAATACAAAGGTAAGTGCCATTACATTTAATCAAATTCCTTTAACCAACATACAAACAAAAGATATTCATTATATCAGTGTACTTTGTGTGTGTAAATGTGGCGTAGTTGTGACAGTGATATGATCAGTGTCACGTAAGGTGTGTATTATTTTTATAGCACTTTTCACAATGAACATTGTTTCAAAGCATTTTTATAGAACAAATATTGCCGTAATAATGACTTGCATGTTGTCATTCATGTTTTACATAGTGAACATTAAATTTGGAAATTGCTGTTAACTTTTTTTGTATAAAAATATGTAAACATTTCCCTTCTTAAAGCAAGAAAATGTATAACTGAGTCCATCATGATGGACAGTTTTAATAAACGTTGGTGTGTAAAGATTAAACTACATTACTTCAGACAATACATTTTTAGAAAATATAAAAAGTCTAAGTAACACTTTACAAAAAGGTTTCATTAGTTAACATTAGTTTACATATGCAGTTAACATGAACTATAACAATAAACTATACTTAATTTATTAATAATAATAATTTGATTTAATAAGTTAATTTTAGTTAATTAATTTCAAAATTTACAAACACATTCTTAAAATCAAAAGTTGTACTGTATCTTTTAATATTATTCATTGGACCTGAGCTGACATGAACTAACAATAAACATTTGTATTTTATTAACTAACGTTAATAAAACGTTAATTAACAATGTTGAAAAACTAACAAATGTTGCTCATTGTTAGTTGATGTTAGTGAATGCATTAATTAACATTAACAAATTAACATATTTCCAGTCTATTTATGAATTTTATATTTTTGGACACTAACTTTCAAAAGGATAATTTCAGGAAATACTGATAGTAGTTCATTGGGTTGTGAATTTTTTGGGTTCTCATTTCATACAATGTATTTATATACATTTAGAGGTAAAACCAGTTGGTGAACAGTATGTTGTAGTGTTTATTACTGTAAACGCTGTGGTTTCCATGTCTCGGTTCTCTTAGTATGTCTCCGCTCTCTCATGTCTTGTTTTGCTCTTTTTTTCCTTTTAGTGGCGACACAGAGACCCTGCAAGCAGGTCCATCGGTTGAACATAAACTATGTTCAGGGTGACAATATGTCTATTTCTTGCCTAACCACAACCCACCCGCTGGAGTCTCTGACAGTGAAACTACGCAGAACCGACCCGGATCAACACATCCTATGGTATCCAAACAACTCTCCAGCATTAGAGCATCAGAGATGGTCTGTGAGAAATTATGCTGGAAGTGTTACATTTTACCTGAAAGATATCAGTTTATCTGACAAAGGACATTATGAATGTGAAGTCTACAAAGATTGGAACTGCCTTATTGCAACTCTTTTTAACCTGAGGGTCAAAGGTGAGAATGCCAATTACTGTAAAAACAGGTAAATAATCCCCAAGAAACCTGTTGTAATAAATGTTTCTCTGGTTTCAGAGTGTAAAACTTTGGATTCTGTCCATGCGACCCCAGACTCTTCAGTGTTGCTGCCATGCTCTGAACATCCTCAATACAGAACTGATCAAGTAACTTGGAAAATCTTTCATGGTCACCAATTAACAGAAATAGCCCAATATCGCCCTCCACACAAGCCCTCAAACAGCACAGAGAGAGACCCAAGGCCTCTGTATGAGAGAGCGAGAATACTAGGGAATGGATCTCTGCTTATAAGGAATGCAGTAAACACTGATGGATCATGGTATCGGTGCATAGTGAGTGAAACAACCTGCTATGAGGTGAAGCTGGTGATGAAAGGTGTGTTTTCAATGCAGTATTTCTAACCCTAAAGTATCAGACTCTTTGACAGACATTCACCTTTTACAAGATTTTAAATTAAACTATGCATTTAAAATGTGAGATGTGGTGATGGGTCAGTCAAAACTTTTTTTGGACTACAATTATCAATATAGCGAAATATGCTTGGGTTTAGGTTTATTAAAATGAAGTCATGTGGTTATAATATCTGTTTAGTAATACAGTATGTGAATCTTTAAACAAGCTTTTAGAAGGTTAATGTCTTTATACCAGCTGGAAAATGTGGGTTAACATTTTTAGTAGTGTCTTCATATGTAATCAAATTGTATTGCATTTCATATAGTAAAAATTACGTTCAGACCCTTTCAATATTTTGTTGTGGTTCGGCCTTATGCTAAAGTGTTTCAAGGATTAACGTTAGTTCACTTTTAAAAAAAACTTTTCCTGATAATTTACTCACTCCCATGTCATCCAAGATGTCCATGTCTTTCTTTCTTCAGTCGAAAAGAAATTAAGGTTTTTGATGAAAACATTCTAGGATTTTTCTCCATGTAATGTAATACACTGGTAGCCAAAGGGTTCAAAGTCCAAATGACAGTTTCAGTGCAGCTTCAAATGACTTTAAAGGTGCAGTGTGTAACATTTTTGACTATTTATTAACAGAAATGCAATATGACATCCATAACTATGTGTTCAGTTGTGTATAAAGAACTTACTTAATAAACCAAAATGTTTTTATTACCTTAGAATTAGGCATTTATATCTACATAAGCGCGGGAATCCCCTTCTATGAAGGCCGCCATATTATGACGTCATATTTCTACCGTAGCCGACAGCGAACAAACAGCGTTACAGAGCGCGTTTCGTCACTACCTTGAAAGAGAAGCCGCAGAAAGCTAGAAGAAGCTAGTCATAAACACCGTGAGTGTTTTCCCTTGTCAGTGGTGTAAATATGTAGTTGGATTGTTTCATGTAACTCGCTGTGTTATGGCTTTGCTATGTGGGGGATAAATGTGCTGGTTACGTTCGTGAAGCAGCTGATTAGTAGACGTTGCCAACCGTTCTGTATAATACGGAATCGTTCCGTATTTGACACATAAAAGGCTTGTTCCGTATTGAACTGATACGGAACGCACTTTGTTCCGTATTTTTGAAAATCAGTTCAGTGTAAATCCATGACAGACGCATAGGCCTACCTTTAATCATGGGCGTAATTTCATATGGGGACAGGGGGGACATGTCCCCCCCACTTTTCAAAATCCCGTGTGTGTCCCCCCCACTTTCAAGTTCGTTTATGATTTTTTTAACCGCACGCCGTCATCGCCCTGGAGGAGCAGAATATAGCCTGTGCCGATGCGCGCGTCCGCGTCCAGGTGCGTCGCGTCTACACCATAGTCCACACTCTAAAAAGAGCTCACTGAAAGTTCTAATGAGCAGGTATAAAAGAGATCTGGATTCTGGCGCGCTGTCTGTGCGCCGTGTGCGTCAGGACATTCACAGACAGCGCGCCAGAATCCAGTTCTCTTTCGCACTTGAATAATAATAACACACACATTTATGCCAAAATTTCCGTTTTGTCAATTTTATCCTCACAAGGACAGTCTTAAATGAGTTAAATAAAACCTTAAATGAAAGTCAAGCGTAAATGAGAAAATTAAACGGGTAAGATCCTGTCATCAGCTGTGAATATGCGATAATTAGCTACGTTAGACTACTGTGGCAAGCAGGACGAGGTTAAGGGACGCGAGAGAGAACGGCGCGAGTCCGGTGGTGTGATTGATAATGAGCGACACCTGCGCGACGCACCGGTCTCGTATCTCTCACAGAGGAGCGGTGCTCATTATCAATCACACCACCGGACTCGCGCCGTTCTCTCTCGCGTTCCTCAACCTCGTCCTGCTCGCCACAGCTACTAATAATCCAACGCAGTCTCATGAAAGTGCGTATCAATACCACGAATGTTATTTCTCGTGGCATTTATACGCCAAAAATGGTGTTGGCGTGCATATGCTACGCACTGAAAATCCCTTGGGTAGGATTAGGGGGAGGGGGGATGGGGGTGCGTGCCTATTACACGCCATAAAGTGCGTATCATATGCACGCGAAAACTGCGTATCATGTACACGCCAAAACTGATTATGGCGTATAAATGCCACGAGAAATAACATTCGTGGTATTCATACGCACTTTCATGAGATCGGGCTCAATAATGATATTATTATTTATAAGTGTATAATTAAATTTGTTTAAATGTACTGTTTGGTGTTGCTTTGTTTTAAAGGGTACCTATTATGGCATTTAAAATGTTCCTAATAATGTTCTGGGAGTCCCCAACAACAGTTTTACATGCATGCAATGACAAAAAACACTTTTGTTGTCTTATAATATGCATTTATTTTTACCTGATTTGCTCACTCCCTAATGATTCGTTTGACGACTCATTTGTCCAAACCCCTCCTTTGCGTGACGCTAATCGGCGGTGATTGGTCAGATGACGCAGTCAGTTATATTTTGCGTTAGCCCAAAGCTTAAACATTATTGATAAAGCACTGCAGTACTACAATACGCTTCACATAATTTCACATATTTCAAAAAACAAAAGTAATGACATTGGAAACCTAGAAGCTGCTGAGCGTAACTCTCACTCTCTCTCACACACACACGCACGCACGCACACACACACACACACACACACACACACACACACACACACACACACACACACACACACACACACACACACACACACACACACACACACACACAAAAGCAACAATTATTAATAGTACTTACAGGTTGTGATTCGGAGGAGGAAGCTGATCCAAATAAACTTGGTATTGAACGTTCCTTCAGTATCAGGCGACTCGCGAATTCACACTTGAAAGCATTTGTGTTTGTGAAGCGATCGTCATTAAAATAACGCGAACACAGCTCAAGGTGGTTATACTTGTGTGGTATAGTTGTAAATATAAACTCTAGCCACTGAGTCTTCACATGCTTGTCCCTGGGCAGTGAAAAAAAAAGTTTGCTTTTGATTCGCACTTCAGAACAGAGTCTCGTCGACATGTTGTTGTCAGGTTTCTCTGTCTGCTCGGCGCGCGCACTGAGTGGGCGTGTCGAATTCAAATAACTTGTACAAGTGACGTACGAAAGTGCATCGTTCGTCTATCGATTCATATCAACGACTCAGAGTCGACTCTTACTTTTGAGAGACAATAACTTTGTATACGGTGAACTTTCATATTTAAAACTTTGCAGGATGTTTTTGTTCACTTAGATCTATGTTACACACTACATGAAAGGTAATTTTCAAAATTCCATGATAGGTACCCTTCAAAAAAATATTCTAATACAATAAATGCATTAATCTCCCAATTGGGTATTTTATCATTAAAGATATAGAGTTTGGAATCTAGCGGTCAAAATGACCGTTTGTGGCAGTTCTAGTTATGAATTCTGGCACTTCTAGTGCTAATAAACATTGTTTGGTGTGCAAAGACTTAAGTTTGTTTGGTGTGCAAAGCCAAACAATACATTTATATAAAACTGATATAAAAGTCAATGGAAACACTTTACAATTAGTTAGCATTAGTTAATGCGCTATCTAACATTAACAATGAACTATACATTTGTTACAGTATTTATTCATCTTTGTTAATGATAGTTGATTAAAAAAATGTAGGCTATTAGTAAATTTTATGTAGGCTATTAGTAAATGTTTCAATTATAATTTACTAATAGCCTATTAATAATTGCTAATTAATAAAAATAAGTATGTTTCATTGTTGGTTCACGTTAACAAATAGTTAACAACAGGAACTATACTGTAAATGTAAAGTGTTTCCAAGTCGATTTATGGATTTTTAAACACTGGCAATCAAAAGGATCATTTCGGAAAATTAAATTTTTTACTATAATCTCTGTGGTGGTTTCCTATCCATGTATCAGCTCTCTTAGGAAGTCTCTTTTCTCTTTTTAATTTCCCTTTAGCTCAGACAGCGAGAGTCTGCAAGCAGGTCCATCAGTTAAACATAAACTCTCTTCAGGGCGACATTATGTCTATTTCTTGCCTAACCACAACCCACCCGCTGGAGTCCTTGACAGTGAAACTAAACCGGACAAACCCGGTTCAACACATCCTAAACTATTCAGACAACTCTCCAGCATTAGAGCATCAGAGATGGTCTGTGAGAAATGATGCTGGAAATGTTACACTTGATCTGAAATACATCCAGATATCTGATGGTGGCCTTTATGACTGTCAGGTCTACAATGATCGGGACTGCCTTATATCTACTCAATTTAACCTGAGTGTCATAAGTAAGAATACATTTTTTTTCAATCAAGCTAATAATCCTCATTGTTGAGCCATATACATATATAATAAGAATGCTACTGTGTTTCTCTGGTTTTAGAGTGTAAAATTTTGGACTCAGTTCATGCAACATCAAAGACGTCCATTCTGCTGCCATGCTCTGAACATCCACTACAAAACAGAACTGATCAAGTAACTTGGAAAATCATTAGTGGTTACCAATCAAAAGAGATAAGCCAATATCGCTTTCCACACAAGCCCTCAAACAGCACAGAGAGAGACCCGAGGCCTCTGTATGACAGAGCGAGAATACTAGGGAATGGATCTCTGCTTATAAGGGATGCAGTAAACACTGATGGATCATGGTATCGGTGCATAGTGAGTGAAACAACCTGCTATGAGGTGAAGCTGGTGGTGAAAGGTGTGTTTTCAATGCGGTATTTCTAACCCTAAAATCTCAATGCAGACTCTCTGACAAATATTCACATTTAAGACTTTAAGTTAAATGCTATGTGGGGTGGAAACTTTGTATCTCCATTTTTTTTTTTTTTTTCATAAATCATTACTATTGTTTACCATATGACTGTATGTGAGTGTGTGAAACAACCTGCTATGAGGTGAAGCTGTTGGTGATGAAAGGTTTGTTTTCAATCCAACATTTTATAATTTAATCTAATTCATCAATATCACTCAGGCAAATGATGTTGTTCCATATAATATTCACAGCCACCCTTTATATCAATGACACGGCCATTGCCATTGATATTGCTTTTTCATGACAGATCAATAAACAAGTTATTTAGATTTTACTAACTTTAATTTTAACCATAAAATGGCCAGGTGGTATAATTTTGCTCCACCAATAAAAATAGTGCCAAACCAGCTCTAAGCAGAATGAATTATTGCATGTTTGAGCAACAGATTCCAGAATGAATCAGTTTAAACGAATTGTTTGTGTGAATAATTCAAAGAACCACTTGTTGCCACCTACTGGCATAATAATAATATTGTCACGGGTGTGGTGTGAGTAGAAGGCAGGCAGAGTCAGAAAGTTCCAATTCCAACATTTATTCCATTAATTCCAAAATCAAACGGGTACAGGCAGGTAGAAGACACCAAAACACATACAACGACCGACAAGGACAGACTGAACCGAAGCAAACTAAATACACAGACTGATGAACAGAAACAGGTGACAAAATGAAGATAATTAACTAGAAACAGGTGAAATAACTGAGGGATGATGAGGAGCGGGAAAACTGAACAAGACTAAACCAAAATACAAGGGAAAAGGGGGAAACAAAGAGTCAAATAGTGACAGTACGCCCCCTCCCAAAAAGGCGCGACTTCGCGCCGTATAACACCCAAAGGGGTGGGAGGGTGGGCGCCCTGGAGGCTGACGAGGGCATGGTGCAGGTCCGGGAAGCCTCCAGGGCGGAGCAGGCTGTGGGCGTGGCCAGGGTGGAGCAGGATGTGGGCGTGGCCAGGGCGGAGCAGACTGTGGGCGTGGCCAGGGCGGAGCAGACTGTGGGCGTGGCCAGGGCGGAGCAGACTGTGGGCGTGGCCAGGGCGGAGCAGACTGTGGGCGTGGCCAGGGCGGAGCAGACTGTGGGCGTGGCCAGGGCGGAGCAGACTGTGGGCGTGGCCAGGGCGGAGCAGACTGTGGGCGTGGCCAGGGCGGAGCAGGCTGTGGGCGTGACCATGGCGGTGAGACCCCTTCGGGTGGCCATGGCGGTGAGACCCCTTCGGGCGGCCATGGCGTGAGACCCTTCGGGCGGCCATGGCGGTGAGACCCCTTCGGGTGGCCAGGCGGTGAGACCCCTTCGGGTGGCCACGGCGGTGAGACCCCTTCGGGCGGCCACGGCGGTGAGACCCCTTCGGGTGGCCGTGGGTCCTTCGGCGCCCACGGCGAGGGCCTATGGCCCCCCCCCCCCAAAAAATGAATGGGGAGAGTGACTGGAAAAGGGACAGGCTCTGGGACAGGCTGGGCAGACGTGACGTGACAGACGTGGACCAGCGGTGAGGGCTCGGCAGGGCTGGACGGGACCAGCGGTGAGGGCTCGGCAGGGCTGGACGGGACCAGCGGTGAGGGCTCGGCAGGGCTGGACGGGACCAGCGGGGAAGAAGTCTCTGGCAGGACGGTCTCTGGCAGGACGGTCTCTGGCTGGACGGTCTCTGGCTGGACGGTCTCTGGCTGGACGGTCTCTGGCTGGACGGTCTCTGGCTGGACGGTCTCTGGCTGGACGGTCTCTGGCTGGGCAGGGCTGGATGGGACCAGCGGCGAAGGCTCGGTGTTTGGAGTGGGGCTGGTAACATCATCGACGGTGAAAGATGATCCACAGGATACCAGCACCCACTCCACATAGCCCTGGAAGTTCCCCCGAGGCCCATCCCCGGGCAGGCGTGCTCTGGTCTCTGGGTTGAGACCTGCCCGGAAGAACACACAGAGGCTGGTGTCATCATAATGGACGTAAGGTACTAAGTCCAAATACCTCTGTGTGTGGGCCTCGAGGGACTGATCCTCTTGCGAGAGGAGGAGGATCTGGACAGCTGCGAAGTCCATGTTGCGGTCGGTCGTTCTGTCACGGGTGTGGTGTGAGTAGAAGGCAGGCAGAGTCAGAAAGTTCCAATTCCAACATTTATTCCATTAATTCCAAAATCAAACGGGTACAGGCAGGTAGAAGACACCAAAACACCAGGTAACATATACAACGACCGACAAGGACAGACTGAACCGAAGCAAACTAAATACACAGACTGATGAACAGAAACAGGTGACACAAATGAAGATAATTAACTAGAAACAGGTGAAATAACTGAGGGATGATGAGGAGCGGGAAAACTGAACAAGACTAAACCAAAATACAAGGGAAAAGGGGGAAACAAAGAGTCAAATAGTGACAAATATGCAGAAAGAGCCACTGAAAATTAATTAATTAAATCATTACTATTAGGTTGCTGTGTTTATAAAAGGAATGCTAAATCTAACCCTAAATTTTAGATAATTTTTTTAACTTAAAATGTTTGAAATGTAATTATAGATTATGGGATATCTCATTCGACAACAAAATTGGAAACACTTTCCACAACTTGTCCTACCTATCACACAGGTAAGACAAGCACTGATATATATATTGTTTCGTGTGTGTGTGTGTGTGTGTGTGGTGTGTGGTGTGTGTGTGTGTGTGTGTGTGTGTGTGTGTGTGTGTGTGTGTGTGTGTGTGTGTGGTGTGTGTGTGGTGTGGTGTGTGTGTCAAGTCAAGTCAAATATATTTATATAGCGCTTTTCACAATACAGATTGTATCAAAGCTGCTTTACAGTATCAATCAAAACAACTCAACAATGTTTGTTTATTACTGGACATCCAAAAAGGACATCCAAATTTGGTAGAGCTGATCAATGGTATGATTGTTTAATTAATTTGAATATCCCCAACTGAGCAAGCCAAAGGCAACAGTGGCAAGGAACCGAAAAACTCCATCAAGTGACCCAAAGGTGTCCTAAAACTCCATCAGATCACCCAATGGAGAAAAAAAAACCTTGGGAGAACCCAGGCTCAGTCGGGGCCAGTTCTCCTCTGGCGTTTATGAACTAGAGGCCGAATTTACAGTAACTGTAAGATAAAAATTTATATGAATGCCTGGCTAAATAGATGCGTCTTTAGTCTAGTTTTAAACTGGGAGAGCGAGTCTGAGCAACGAACAATATCAGGAAGGCTATTCCAGAGCTTTGGAGCTAGATGTGAAAATGCTCTCCCTCCTTTGGTGGATCTGGATATCCTAGGAATGACCAGAAGCCTCGAATTTAGTGATCTTAAAGAGCGCGATGGATTGTAAGGCGATAGAAGATCCGTTAAATAGACTGGAGCTAAACCATTTAGAGCTTTATAGGTCAAAAGCAATACCTTGTAATTAATACGGAACTTTATAGGTAACCAATGAAGTGATGATAAAACTGGTGTTATATGATCATATTTTCTTGATCTAGTAAGAACTCTAGCGGCTGCATTTTGGACTAACTGTAGCTTGTTTATTGAGGATGCAGGACAACCAGCTAATAAAGCATTACAGTAATCTAGTCTCGAGGTCATGAATGCATGAACTAACTTTTCTGCATCAGAAACAGATAGCATATTACGTAGCTTAGCAATGTTTCTAAGGTGGAAAAAGGCAGTTTTTGTAACATATGAAATATGCTTTTCAAAAGACAGGTTGCAGTCTAATATAACACCCAGGTCTTTTACTGTAGCGGACAAAGTAACAGGGCATCCTACTATGTTAAAGTTGTGTTGTGAGAGGTTTTGTAGACGGTTTTTAGAACCGATAAGTATTACCTCTGTCTTATCTGGATTTAATAAAAGAAAGTTACGCGTCATCCAATCTTTTATATCTTTAACACAATCTGTCAATTTGGATAATTTAGCGTATTCATCTGGCCGTGATGAAATATATATTTGAGTGTCATCAGCATAGCAATGGAAACTAATTCCATGTTTCCTTAGAATATTACCAAGTGGCAGCATATATATTGAGAATAATAAAGGGCCTAACACAGATCCCTGCGGCACTCCATGGTTTGCCGAAGTCATGATCGATTTTTCTCCATTTAAGTAGACGAAATGGTAGCGGTCAGATAAGTATGACCTGAACCAGCTTAATGCTTGTCCTTGAACACCAGTGTAATTTTGTAGTCGATCTAAGAGTATTGTGTGATCTATAGTATCGAACGCAGCACTAAGATCAAGTAAAACTAGTACTGAGATACAGCCTTGGTCCGAAGCTAAAAGTAGATCATTTATGATTCTAACAAGCGCAGTTTCAGTGCTATGATGTGGCCTGAATCCAGACTGAAACTTTTCATAGATGTCGTTTTCTTGCAAGAAAGAGCCGAGTTGAGCGGACACAACTTTTTCTAATATTTTTGACATAAATGGAACATAAGTGTGGTGTGTGTGTGTGTGTGTGTGTGTGTGTGTGTGTGTGTGTGTGTGTGTGTGTGTGTGTGTGTGTGTGTGTGTGTGTGTGTGTGTGTGTGTGTGTGTGTGTGTGTGTGTGTGTGTGTGTGTGTGTGTGTGTGTGTGTGTGTGTGTGTGTGTGTGTGTGTGTGATATCGCCATTCACATAAGCCCTCAAACAGCACAGAGACCCGAGGCCTTTGTATGAGAGAGCGAGAATACTAGGGAATGGATCTCTGCTTATAAGGCATGCAGTAAACACTGATGGATCATGGTATCAGTGCAGAGTGAGTGAAAAAAACTGCTATTAGGTGAAGTTGGTGATGAAAGGTGTGTTTTAATGCAGTATTTCTAACCCTAAAATCTCAATGCAGACTCTCTGACAAATATTCACATTTAAGACTTTAAGTTAAACCATGCTATGTGGGGTGGAAACTTTGTATCTCCATTTTTTGTATTTTCTTTCATAAATCATTACTATTGTTTACCCTATATGACTGTATGTGGGTTTTGCAATTATATACCAATTAACTTTCCACAATATTGTTAGCCACAACTTACGAGACAAATGCCTATGTGTGATCAAAAAATAACCCAATCAAACTGACTGATGTTCATCTAAGTTTATCTTTTCTCTAGTGATCACAGATGCTCCAACCCAAGCTGACAGTCCTGCAGCAGTAACAGATAATCTGATAGGAGTAGTGATGACCACAGTAGTGTCTCTATTTGTCCTCATATCACTGATTGTCTGTGTGATTCTTTATTTCAAAAAAGGAAAGAGCAAAAGCAACAGCCAAAGTAAGTCTACAACTGGGGTCCTGAAAATTTGAACACTGTGAAATTGTTCTTTAATAGAATGGTTTAAATCACATAATGGCTTATTGGAAATCAGAGTACCCGAACATACCTTACATTTTATGTTTATATTATAAATAATACACCATTACAATAATTTTATACTTCACTGATTAGTTATCCAAACAAAAACCTGGATCTGAGTCTTCTGAGTGCGTAAATACAAATATAGAAGTTGATCAGTACTTATTACTTATATTTGTATCTTGTAGTTGAATTAGACGGCTGGTCTTCTGTATCCTATTCTGAAATGTCAGAAGGTAAGTGATATTCATAGTAAGTCATTATATGTACAATTTACTTGTATGAAGTGTATTAAATAAAAGTCTTTCTCTTGCAGGGTTTAACCGTTCTATTCTCTACCACCTGTAAGTTAGCACACATCTGCAAATGTGCACATGATTCAAAGAAAACATCTACTTTTTACTATCTTCCAACAGTTGGTGTGAACAAACAGAAGCATTTGCATGCAAATCAGTTCAGATGTATGATGATTTTAAACAAATTAATTATTTTTTTTATATAAGTCTTTGATAAAGTCCTAATTTAGTAATTTAGCCATCTGTCACAATTGATTTTAAATGGGAAAATCAGTCATAAATAAAAAATTGTAAATACTCTGTGTAATACTTTTAATTATTATTATGATATCATATCTGAACAAAGATTTTGGTTTCACTTTATTTTGATGGTCCCTTTAACACATTATGTTGACTATAAGTAACGTTGCACCTACGTGTCTACTAACTCTCATTAGAGTGTTAGTAGAGTATTAGTAGACTGGTAGGGTTAGAGATAGAATAAGTTGACATTTAATTGGAAAGTTATTTATAGTCAGTAGAATGTCTGTTAGAGGACCATCACAATAAAGAGTTAGCAGATATTTAGCAGACAGTCTACAAATACTCAAATGACGATTAGTTGACATTTGTGACCCTGGACCACAAAAGCAGTCTTATGTGTCCATTTTTTAAAATTGAGATTTATACATCATCTGAAGGCTGAATAAATAAGCTTTCCATTGATGTATGGTATGTTAGGATAGGACAATATTTGGCCGAGATACGACTATTTGAAATCTGGAATCTGAGGGTGCAAAAAAATCTAAATATTGAGAAAATCGCCTTTAAAGCTTTCCATTTCTGTTGGTTATTGTGCTGCATCCACTTACAAAAATACAATTTTTATATTTTAAGGTAGGAAATTTACTAAATATCTTCATGGATCATGATCTTTACTTAATATCTTAATGATTTTTGGCATAAAAGAAAAATCGATAATTTTGACCCATACAGTGTTTTGTTGGCTATTCCCACAAATATACCCGTGATACTTAAGACTGGTTTTGTGATCCAGGGTCACATTTAGTTGCAAAGTTTTTAATATACTTTATCAATCTTCTTTCTTTTCTTTTTTTATCATACCAGACAGACTGACTGAAATTTGTTTTGTGAGACACAGTCAGCATGCCACAGAGGACATTAACTAATACAAGAATTAGAAAGTATGATAATATGATAATGAAGACATTATTAGACATTCATAGCTAAAGTTATTTTTATGTTTGTATTGCTAATTTCATGAATGGCTTAGTATTACTATGAAAATGCTTTTTCTACGAATCATTTTTAACTAATAAAACATTTTAAATACAACTTTAACTGTCTGTGAATTTTATGACCATGGACAGCTATACGAACTAGCTGCATTGTCTGTTACTGCTGTATTTTTGTATTACTGTGAGAGTCTTTAGGGGCAACATGTCTGTTTTCTTCTCAGACATAATTATGCCTTAATTAATGTAACAGGGTTAATTGTATTGGTCAGTTTGACAAGTCTTTTGCTCAAGGTTGTAAAACTACAAGGTGTTCAGTGTAATTTAATGATACTTTTATAAATATTATTTGTATTAGTTTCACTTGTATATAATCATGATTATATAAATAAAGGTAGTAGTAATGACATTAAAATAGTGATCATTAAAGTGATGTCATTTTTCCTTTTAAAAAATAAAAGTGAAAAAGTTAAAGGTGCTATATGTATATATATATATATATATATATATATATATATATATATATATATATGCTTTTCTTCTAAAATGAATCCTTTTTTTTATTGCCTGTGTGTGAAGGGGTTGTAATCAATTACAATGATCCACTTGTCGGGTTTTGCTATTACCTCTGAAGGCCAGTATTCATATTTATATGTGAAGTCTCCGGGCCGGATTTACCGCGAAATCCATCGGATGTGACGTGCATGCACGCTCCCGAGCCTCTCTCCTTATATACAGTCTATGCGACCGACGGAACTTCAGCTAACGACATGGAGTCTGATAACACCTCAAACGACCTGCCTCCAGCACAACACAGACTCCAACACAAACTCCAAAAAAAATATAAAAAACAAAAAAAAGTTTTATCTGCTGAAGCTCGTCAGGCCAAACGTGATTCTGATCGACTCAGGACGTAAACACGGATCAACATCGGCAGAGCTTTTGAATTACGGAGAGACCTCCGCTTTGTTTTAGGTATGAAAACAGATCCTGAGTTGGCTTTCCTCCTTTTGGACAGGTAAGCTAACATTACTTCAAAGCATGTAAAATATATTGTGATTTTGTGCTTTAGTTGGCTCAAGTTAGATAGCATTAGTTCGCCAGCTAACGGCGACCAGACTTTGCTAACGTTATCTGATGTGAAATACTACAGTTGTAATGTTATGGCCTCTCCCTCTCCTCCTCCCCTCCACTACCACTGTCACTTCTTTCAGTTAGTAGAGGTTCATAATTGTCTGAATCAGAATCCTGAAATGAAACCAATGCAATGTCTATTTATATTCTGATAAATTACAAGTTTTCAGATTTGATGAAATATATATTAGTAAACTGTAATGAAATAGCAAGGTAAACTACATGAGACATGAAATGAATACAAAAGACTGGTCTAGGATAACAAAAAGTAGGTGCTTTAGGATGTAACTTATTTTATGTACTAGATCTAGCTTACTGTCTAACGTTACTCATTCCACTACTATCATATTGTTTATAATAAACATTTCCAGACTCGTTCAGTACAGTAATGTTACTTCCTACTGTCTTACTGTTACACTGAAGTCTAGTTCACCGTTTTCGTTATCATACATTCACCTATGTTGACATTGCTGATTGTGAAAGATACACGAATAGTTAGTGAAATGCCTTATGCTAGATAACATCACATGTCGGCTAAATGCAGTCAATGAAACGTTATTATGGTACGAGCATGGAGCATTAGTTCCACGTCAAGCTGATAAAAGTAGCCTATCATTGTAAAGTTGCAGTGGGAGTTTTCATGAGTTTCCAGCATGTTGTGTGATGCTTTGAAAAAATACATATAGAAAAAATACATATAGCACCTTTAAACAAGAATATATAGGAAATATATATATATATATTTCAATCATTCTCTCGAGGAGAAAACAGCCTGTCCATCCTCTCCCTACTCTCCTGTGCTCGCCTTGCCTCAGCCTTCCTCTTTATTTCCATGTCTTCTTTAATCAAGTCCAAAAACTCCTTCTCTCTGTCTCGCCGCCTTCGTGCTGGTGCTCGTGCTGGTGCTGCTGGTGCTTGTGCTGTTGCTGCTGGTGCTGGTGCTGTTGCTGGTGCTGGTGCTCGTGCCGGTGCTGGTGCTGCTGCTGGTGCTGCTGGTGCTGCTGGTGCTGCTGCTGCTGGCTCCTCCTCTTCTTGGTCACACACTGCTGAACTTGGCCCTGGTGTGTTCTCAGTGATGGAGGCAATTAGGACAAGGGGGTTGGTGGAGTGGCTCTGTCCCAACATTTCGTCCATGAGAACAAACCACTGCTATGCGACCACAGGGACCTCGTGCTCAGGCACCTCATCCAGGTGGGTCTTCAGGTCAACTGGGAAAAGAGCAAACTCTCCCCCGTGCAGAGGATCTCTTTTCTCGGTATGGATTCAGTCGCACAGATCTAGCCTCACAGAGGAACCTGCTCATTCGGTGCTGAACTGCCTGAATATGTTCAAAGAATATGTACATCGGTAATACCGCATGGGATGCTCCATATGAGACCACTTAAGCACTGGCTTCAAGCCTGAGTCCCGAGATGGGAGTTGCATCACTGCACTCACCGGGTGACAATCACACCAGCGTGCCGCCAGACCTTCAGCCCGTGGTCAGACCCGTCGTTCCTGCGGGCAGGAGTGCCCTTGGAACAGGTGTCCAGGCATGATGTGGTGTTCACAGATGCCTCTGCCACCGGCTGGGGTGCCACGTACAACGGGCATGCAGTGTCAGGCGTGTGGACGGACCCCCAACTTGGCACATCAACTGCCTCGAGCAGCAGTACATCTCACTCTGAGCCGCTTAAAAAGGCCGCTACAGGGCAGGGACGTGCTGGTCCGTACGGACAACACTGCGACTGTTGTGTACATCAGCCGACAAGGTGGTCATCACTCCCGCCACATGTCGCAACTCGCCCGCCACATCCTCCTCTGGAGTCAGAAGCATCTGAGGTCGCTTCGAGCCATGTATGTCCCCGGTGTTCTCAACCATGTGGCCGACGAGCTTTCACAAGCTGTGCTCCCGGGAGAATTCAACTGACAACTCCCAGGGGTTCAGCTGATCTGGAGAGAGTTCGAAGAGGCTCAGGTAGACCTGTTTGCCTCCTCAGGGACCTCCCACTGCCAGCTGTTTTACTCCCTGACTGAGGGAACACTCGGTATGGACGCACTGGCACACAGCTGGCTCCGGGGCCTCAGCAAATATGCTTTTCCCCCAGTGAGCCTACTTGCACAGACCCTGTGCAAAGTCAGGGAGGACGAGGAGCAGGTCCTTCCGCTGGCTCCCTTTTTGGCCCTGTTTGCGTGGGCGCCGTCTACGAGACGTGCGTACGCCTTGAAGTGGAACCTGTTCGTCGGGTGGTGTTCTTCTCACCGAGAGGACACCCGAAGATCTTCGATAGGGTCCGTTCTTTCCTTCTTGCAGCAAGGGTTGGAGTGAAGGCTGTCTCCCTCCACCCTCAAAGTGCATGTTGCTGCTATGTCAGCATATCACGACCACATAGATAGCAAAACAGTAGGAAAGCACGACCTGGTCGTCAGATTCCTTAGCGGGTGAGACGGTTAAACCCTCCCTGACCCCCCTCCATACCCTCTTGGGACCTTTCCCTGTTGCTCCGAGCACTCCAGGATGCTCCCTTTGAGCCTTTGCAATCAGCAGATTAAAAGCTTCTCTCTATGAAGACTTTCCTGCTGGTTGCACTGGCCTATATCAAGAGGGTAGGGGACCTTTTCAGTCGACGAATCTTGCTTAGAGTTCGGGCCGGGTAACAACCATATTGTACTTAGATGCCGGCCAGGCTCTTTCCCGTTCGCACTCTGCATCTGTATGTGGACAGAACTCAAAGTATCAGGACCTCAGACCAGCTCTTTGTCTGTTACGGAGGCCAGCAGAAGGGATACACTGTCTCCAAGCAGAGGATGACCCACTGGATAGTGGATGCCATCGCCTTGGCTTACCAAGCACAAGGCGTGCCCTGCCACCTCAGTTTGCATGCTCACTCCACGAGAGGTGTTGCATCTTACTGGGCGCTGACACGTGACTCCTCGCTAACAGAGATATCTGTAGAGCTTCGGGCTGGGCGACACCTAACACTTTCGCTAGATATTATAGCCTACGTGTTGAGCGCCTCTCCTCCCTTAAAGGGTACCTATCATGGAATTTTGAAAATTACCTTTCATGTAGTGTGTAACATAGATCTAAGTGAACAAAAACATCCTGCAAAGTTTTAAATATGAAAGTTCACCGTATACAAAGTTATTGTCTCTCAAAAGTAAGAGTCGACTCTGAGTCGCTGATATGAATCGATAGACAAACGATGCATTTTCTCTAACTTTCGTACGTCACTTGTACAAGTTATTTGAATTCAACACGCCCACTCAGTGCGCGCGCCGAGCAGACAGAGAAACCTGACAACAACATGTCGACGAGACTCTGTTCTGAAGTGCGAATCAAAAGCAAACTTTTTTTTTCACTGCCCAGGGACAAGCATGTGAAGACTCAGTGGCTAGAGTTTATATTTACAACTATACCACACAAGTATAGCCACCTTGAGCTGTGTTCGGTCATTTTAATGACGATCGCTTCACAAACACAAATGCTTTCAAGTGTGGATTCGCGAGTCGGCTGATATAGGAAGGTTCAATACCAAGTTTATTTGGATCAGCTTCCTCCTCCGAATCACAACCTGTAAGTACTATTAATAATTGTTGCTTTTATGTGTGTGTGTGTGTGCGTGTGTGCGTGCGTGCGTGTGTGTGTGTGTGTGAGAGAGTGAGAGTTACGCTCAGCAGCTTCTAGGTCTCCAATGTCATTTTTTTTGTTTTTTGAAATATGTGAAATTATGTGAAGCGTATTGTAGTACTGCAGTGCTTTATCAATATGTTTAAGCTTTGGGCTAACGCAAAATATAACTGACTGCGTCATCTGACCAATCACCGCCGATTAGCGTCACGCAAAGGAGGGGTTTGGACAAATGAGTCGTCAAACGAATCATTAGGGAGTCGGTGAGCAAATCAGGTAAAAATAAATGCATATTATAAGACAACAAAAGTGTTTTTTGTCATTGCATGCATGTAAAACTGTTGTTGGGGACTCCCAGAACATTATTAGGAACATTTTAAATGCCATAATAGGTACCCTTTAAACGGGTATAAGCACTGAGAGGCCTGGCTCTGTAGGAGGTCTCTTATCGATGGGTTTGTCCTATTGTTCCCAGGATTTTCGATAGGCCTTTGCAGTGCTCTTTTTCCCAGACATGACGCGACGGAGTGAATGCACAACTTAATTTTTTACTTCACTATTTTACTTCACATAATCTGAACTTTCTCTTCATGACCGAAACTTGGAAAAAAAAAGGGCAACCTAAGTCCGTTTACCAACCTCGTCCCCCCAAATTGTACTTGTATTAGCACCCCTCCTGGTAGCTTTATTAGAATGCAAAGGTAAGTGAATTAAAGTAAATTAAATCAAATGCATTGCAACATAAAACATGAGATGTACATAATTTCAGTGTACTTTGTGTGAGTAAATGTGGTGTATGAGTGACATGCATATGATCAGTGTCAAGTGTGTTTTATTTTATATAGCACTTTTCACAGTGGATATTGTTTCAAAGCAGTTTTAAATATAGCCGTAAATATGACTTACATGTTGTCATTCATGTTTTACACAGTGAACGTGCAATTTGAAATTTGCTTTTAAAAATTTTATGGTGTAAATAATTACAACTAACCCTTAACCAAATCCTAATCCTACCCTAAGTACATGTAGTTGCTTATTACTCGGTACTTATAATTATACTGTAACAATGACACCTTAAAAAAGGTTGTACTACGGTGGCCAAAAGTACGGTACGGTGGCCTCAACGTGCTGCAACTGAAGAAAAAACATGCAAATAGAAAAAAAACACCTGCAAATTAAGAAAACATCTTCATCAGTTTCACAACACACGTGTGCTCCAAATACTCACAACACATTTTTGTTTATGTGCATGTGTTTTTTTTCTATTTGCATGCGTTTTTTTCTATTTGCATGTGTTTTCTTCAGTTGCAGCACGTTGAGCTCTCTCGGCCACCGTATGTAATCAAAAGAAAATAGGCAACTTAGTCCATGGCCCTGTCCCAAACGGCACCCTAAGCACTCTCGGTCTTCCTCT
>JAZAVI010000718.1:0-7500 GCA_036326025.1 Chrosomus eos | reverse complement strand
AAATGAAAAATGACACACATAATATCATGCAAGTCTAAATAAACTGTTTTAAAGGGACTATGGAACTTTTTCCCCAAAATAAACGTAACAATAGCCTTTTTATTTTACCATTTATGACTCAAACATCTCCTGTTGAGCATACTGACACCTTGACCGCTCACAGTAGGTCCACCTATAAACCTGTATCCTATTTTTCCTATTTTCTGTCGGGTCAGATTTTTCCCGCGCTGTCTGCGGATGTGACGTCAAGCGCGTTCATGTTAAACGTTTCAGATCACTCTGCCACCACCGCTAGTCAGCAAGTAGCCTACACTCGCAAACTTATCTCAAACAATATATGTTTTTGACTGTTCTTACCTCTGTAAACATAATGTTGACCATAGATGTTGACCTCCTTGCAGGCAGCAGATGACTTGTGAAGTGTGCACGCACATACGAGCGCTGCGAGCAGTGTTGCCAGGTCCGTATGCCTGCACTGTTTCCGCGGGTTGTTTGTGTAGTGCACGGGTTGACGCGATTGTTTTACTCACTGGAACATGATTGTTATCGGGGAAACACCCGGGAACGCTATTTGACTATTTTTGGCCGTGATTGGGTTAGTTTTGATGAGCAATTGGGCTGGTTTTGTTGTGCAGACCTGGCAACCCTGGCTGCGACAGCGAGCAGAAAGGAAGAGCAGTTCTGTTTTTTTGGCCACAGGTGTCAGTCGCAAGTTTAAATTTCAGAAAAACGCATATAGGCCCTTTAAAGATTAGTGTGCAAAAGGATCAAGTGAAGTGAGTCTGGACAGAGCATGTGCAGCGAGTGTTCGCTTTAGACCACGCCCCCTTCTCGACATGTTGCGACATGCCCTGGCTTGTGGAGAACGGCTGTCAGTTTAGTTTCAGTTTCTCAGTTAAGCTTCAGGTTGTGTTCGTGTGCGTCAGTGACCACAAGTAAGTTATAATTATATTATATTATATAGATAAGTTAATATTAGTTATTTATGGTCGAGTTTACAGTCAGTGACAGCCTTTATCTCTGTTGTATGTGTAAGTTAGCTTGTATGACATTCTTATTGTAGTTCACATTTCAGGACATGTTTAGCACTATTTATTTAAATGACTAGGGAGAGTTATCAGTCTCAATTGTGTTATGTTAGTCAACGTCAATGTTTATTTCCTTTTCTTTAGAACCACACCTACACTGTAAAGTATATAAGAAATAGTGCCTGTGCATCTGTATTCCAAAAGTATATATATTAAACCTTTCAACAAGTATCCCTGCCTTCCGTGTCCTGACTAGACACCCCATATTGGTGACTAATTTTCATAACCATTAGAGCCCCATTACAATTTATGGTCCTTCGAGCCAGGTCAGAGTCAACGATATGGCAACCAGTAAAGAAGGAATCAGCCTCCCTGTTTCACCTGTGCGCCCTAAACGCTCAGTGCAACGCCCAAGATATCTGGATGATTTCTTAGTCGAATATACAGACCAGCATAGATTAGCGCAGATGCACAGGCACGAAGAGGAGAGGAAGCTACTCAGTCCTGCTAGAAGCATTTCCTCAATGACACCAATGCAGAATCCAAATGAAGCCATTGTTCATCAGGCTTTGGAGACAGCGCGGCAACAGAGTGAAACGGCCAAGAAACAAACAGAGCTTTTGGAGTTTTTCCTGCAGCACCATTCCCCTCAGACCTCAGCTCAGTGGTCAAGGAGGTCATCACGGCATCAGACTCCAGTACGCCAACTCTACCCAGACAGAGGAGGTGAACCACAGCCTTCCCCAGCCCTTGCTCCTCACCACCACAGAACAGAGGATCACCCAAACATAACTGCAGACCTTACCCATCAGCTAGAACAGATGACATTTCCTCCGCCTCTTAGCCGAGTCATTCAACCCCCTAGGCACACGCTCGATCCACGCTATGACGTTCAGGCTATCAAGCAGGATACTGAACATGATCCACCAGCTCACCTTCAGCCCAGCCATCCTAAAGGGTCACCCCAGTGGCTACAGCATTCAGTAGGTTTTTTAAGAAATGTACCATCAGATAGCACTCTCTTGTCCTACCCCATTTCAGGTAATTGTAAACCCAACGCAGTTGGAACCAACAGCCAGCACGAGGAGAGTAGAGAGCCTCAATTGGGAAATCCACATTTGGTGCCACCTGAGTCTCATATTTATCTCCCACATGTGGCTCCTCCCAGATCGCTACATGCAAATCCAGCTATCGATCAGATGATGCCTCTACCCGTGCACCAGTCAATACATCAGCCTCCTTATGTACCTCAACCCTTCTACCAAGGAAACCCAGCCATGTTGGCCCATTATCCCTCCACCGGGTATCAGCATGCACCCCTCAATATAGAAGGCCCAACATTTCCTGACTTCACCAAGGAGGATAGAGCTCAATATGTGGAGCTACGCCTTTCCCTTAGCATACTCCTTCATCCTTCTCAGTCCGAGCATTACAAGTATGCCATATTGCTGAAGCATGTCAAAGTGCCACAAGCACATCGCCTTGTGTTAGCTCATGCAGAGTCTAATATGCCCTACTCTGAAGCTTTGAAAGCACTGGATGAACGTTATGGACGTCCATATCAGTTTGTGCTGAAGGAGATAGAGGACATGGAACACCTACCTCCCATCCGAGATGATAGGGCCCTCGACGAGTTCTCCATCAGAGTGCAGTCGCTTGTCGGGATGCTGAAAGCACTCCGAGGTGAAGGCCATGAGGAACTCCACTGTGGCTCAAACGTGAAGCGCCTTCTAAGCAGGCTCCCCAAGCACCAGCAAGAGCGATTTCGTCGTCAACAGTATAGGAAGGACCCTGATAAATTGAAGCTAACACTCACTGACTTTTCAGAGTGGCTAAAGGCAGAAGTCAGATGCCTGGACATTGAGCCCTCACTTCAAGCTCACAGTGAGAAGGATAGGAGAGAATTCAAGCAGCAGAAGTCCAAGGTTAAGATCACTACTGTTATGCATGGGACAGGCAGTTCCAGTAACCATCCATCTGACACGCCCTCCCAAGCAGCTCATTCTATCCGAAACCAAGGGAAGGGTAAGATATACTGCCCTTACTGCGAAGCAGAACACTACCTCAGCCAATGTGAGAGTTTTGCTAAGCTTACCAAAGCAGAGATGGTGGACTGGATTAAAGCCAAGAGAAGGTGCTGGAGATGCGGACGTTCTCACCTAGCCTCTGCCTGTGATCTCAAGAAGCCATGTCGCCTTTGTAAGTCGAAACACCTTTCCGTGCTACATGAGGTCAACCAGAGGAGTGAAAATGAGCCCACCATCATGTCAACAGCAGAGACTCACTACCTGGATCAGCCAAATAGATATAGCCAGGTGCTGTTAAAGATTGTCAGAGTCAATTTGCAGTACCAGGATAAAGTGTTCGACACGTATGCAGTGTTGGATGATGGCTCTGAGAGAACCATCCTGCTTTCGTCTGCAGCACGCCACCTGGGAGTTCAGGGCCAAGCAGAAGACCTCACACTACGTACTATCCACCAAGACATCAAGATACTGTCAGGCTCACGTGTGTCATTTACGATTGCTCCAGCTTCCCAACCAACAAAGAGGTTCTCCATTCAAGGAGCATTCACAGGTGAACACCTAGGCCTCTCTCAGTACAGCTACCCAGTTACCCAGCTCCAGAGAAGATATCGGCATCTACGAGGTCTGGCAATCCCAGCCATCGATGGAGCTCAGCCAACCCTCCTGATTGGATCGGATCATGCTGATCTGATCGTTCCGATTGAGCCAGTGCATCTGGGTCCCCCTGGTGGTCCTGCAGCAGTCAAGACTAAGCTCGGTTGGACACTCCAAGGCCCAGCAAAATACCTGCAGCAACAGCTTCCCACCACACAGTGCTTGTTCACCACAGTTTCCTCCCCTTCTGTTGAGCTGTTCAGTCAAGTTGAACGGTTGTGGCAGTTAGATACACTGCCTTTCAAAAGTGAGAGGTTGGTGACCAGATCCAGACAGGACAAGTACTCAGTGGACCTATTAGAGGCCGAGACCATTCGTGTAGAAGTAAATGGAGTGCATCGGTACGCTACACCCCTTCTACGAGTCCCAAACATGCCCAAGCTGCAAGTTTCAAAGGAAGTTGTGATGAAGAACCTGCGAAACACAGAGAAGAGGTTAGTACAAGATCCACTGCGTGCATCTACCTACCAGGAGGAGATCAAGAAACTGGAGATTGCTGGGTACGCCACCAAGATTGACTCCTGCGAGGCGGACTCATCAGAGGAGTCGTGGTTTCTACCTCACCACATGGTCAGACACAATGGCAAGGAACGGATTGTTTTTAACTGCAGCTTCCAGCTGGGCAGACAAAGTCTGAATAACTACCTCCTTCCTGGTCCAGCCTTAGGACCCTCACTCCTTGGAGGCCTCCTACGCTTCAGAGAGCATCGAGTCGCAGTAAGTGGAGACATTAAAGGGATGTTTCACCAGGTCCGCCTGCTGGACAGAGACAAGCCCTTGCTGAGGTTCCTTTGGAGGGATCTAAAGACGGACGAACAGCCATCAGTGTACCAGTGGGAGGTCCTGCCATTCGGGACGACGTGCAGTCCCTGCTGCGCGATCTTTGCTCTCCAGAAACACGTCAATGATTTAAGTCAACCAGGGGAAAATGTCCGCCACAGTGTAGAACAGTGTTTCTACGTCGATAACTGCCTGCAGAGTTTACCGACTGTAGTAGAAGCCAGGAACCTTGTGATGAGGCTTAGAACCCTTCTAGCTGCAGGTGGCTTCGATATTCGCCAGTGGGCCAGTAACCAGCCAGAGGTGATTTGCGACCTGCCTAAGGAGGCCAAGTCTGATAGCAGCGAAAGATGGGTTTCTGAGATGCATGGTGAAGCTCAAGAGATGACGCTAGGCCTCAGTTGGCACTTCATGGAGGACACACTCCATTAGAGGCATCGCTCGGTTGCCCCAAGCCAGACGACCATGCGAAATATCTATAAGATACTAGCAAGCCAGTATGATCCCCTAGGTCATATCCTGCCCTTCACCACAAGGGCCAAAGTTTTGGTCCAGAGACTGTGGGCCAAAGACCGCGACTGGGACGACCCAAACTTACCGGTCGATCTCCTGCAAGCCTGGACTACATGGGAAGAAGAGCTCCCCCAGCTCCCAATGGTCAGTCTCTCCCGGAGTTACTTCCCACTGGACGTGGATGTAAGTGCCATCACCCTCGAGCTTCACGTCTTTTGTGATGCTTCAGAGACTGCCTATGGGTCAGTTGCTTACCTACGTGGTGAGGATCCTCATGGCCAAGTCCATGTAGCCTTTGTGCTGGCACGCTCAAGAGTGGCACCGAAGAAACAACAGTCAATGCCACGGCTTGAGCTCTGTGCTGCCCTTACCGGAGCTCAGCTTGCCCAGATGATCCAGAGAGAGCTCACCCTTCAGTTGAGGGACACAGTGCTGTGGTCTGACTCCACCACGGTACTTACCTGGATACAGTCAGAGTCCTGCAGATACAAGGTGTTTGTAGGGACTCGTGTATCTGAGATTCAGGAGCTTACGGATCACCGGTCATGGAGGTATGTGGACACACAGAATAACCCTGCAGATCCTATCACAAGAGGGATGACACTATCCAACCTAGCCAAGCCAAACCAGTTCAGCCAAGGTCCTGCCTTCCTTCGGCTACCACGTGAGGTTGGCCAGCTACAAATTCTTTCATGGAGGTCCCAGATGAAACAGAGATGAAGAGGTCTGCGTTCTGTGGCATTATGTCAGCCATTACTGCTCCAGAGATCCCAGCCGCTGAAGACCATTCTACCTTTGAAGATCTCCTTGAGGCAACGAGTAGGTCACTGCATGGGGCGGCCTCCCAGTCAAGTGCCTTCAGTGCAGATGACTACGCAGCAGCAGAACTTCAAATCCTTCAGAGAGCACAATATGATAGCTTTCCAGATGAAGTTAAGTGCCTAAAAACAGGGAAAGCACTTCCATCTAGCAGTCGGCTCTTGTCACTTGCTCCAGAGTACGACGTCACTAGGGGCCTTATCCGAGTAGGTGGTAGATTGCGCCGTTCTACTAGTCTGGAAGAAGATGTCATACACCCAATTGTGCTAGAACCTAAGCACCATATCACCAAACTTATCATACGACAGTATGACAACAAGTTACTCCATTCTGGGTCAGAGAGGGTCTTCGCAGAGCTCCGACGCAAGTTTTGGATCCTCCAAGGCCGCGAAGCTGTGCGTCGTCATCAGAGGTCCTGCCCAGAGTGCCAGAAATGGAGAGCAAAGCCTGTTATTCCTAAGATGGCAGATCTGCCCCCTTGTCGTCTCCGCCTCCTGAAGCCTCCATTTTATTCAACAGGAGTAGATTGCTTTGGCCCGTTCCAGGTCAAGCGAGGTCGGAGTACGGAAAAGAGATGGGGAATTGTTTTTAAGTGTATGACCACCAGGTCCATACACCTAGATGTGCTGCCCAACATGGATACCGACTCATTCCTTATGTCACTCAGAAGGTTTGTGGCTAGACGGGGAACTCCCTTCGAGCTTCTCTCTGACTGTGGGACCAACTTCCGTGGAGGGGAGCGCGAGCTCAAAGCAAGTTTTGAGGCCATGGGCGAAGAGTTGCAGATCAAGTTGGCTAAGCTCCAGATCCGTTTCCAGTTCAATCCACCAAATGCACCTCACTTTGGTGGAGCCTGGGAGCGGGAAGTCAGATCCATTAAGGCTGCACTCTATGTTACTCTGGGAGCACAGACAGTGACCGAAGAAGTCTTGCAGACGGTTCTGATTGAGGTAGAAGGAATCCTCAACTCCAAGCCACTGGGCTACGTGTCGACAGATGTAGCCGATGCGGATCCCGTAACTCCCAACTATCTCCTCATGGGGCGGCCTGACTCTTCGCTTCCTCAAGTGGTGTACCCTGAGTCTGAGATTCTCAGTCGGAGAAGATGGCGGCACAGTCAGGTGTTAGCTGACCAGTTTTGGACCCATTTCATACGGAACTACTTACCTTTCTTGCAGTCAAGGCAGAAATGGGTAAAGGACACAGAGAATCTCACTGTTGGTACAGTGGTGATGGTAATTGACCAAAGGTTACCTCCTGCATTGTGGCCCGTGGGACGAGTCACGAAGACCATTAGGAGTGTCGATGGTAAAGTGAGGACTGCTGAGGTCCAGGTGGACGAGAGAACCTACACCAGACTGGTGGCCAAGCTCATTGAACTGCCGGCCATCCCGGATAATGCCTCGACAACAGCTTCTGTGGATAGTTGAGCCTTTCCAGGAGATAATTCACACCGTGAATTATGGGGCGGCTGTGCAAAAGGATCAAGTGAAGTGAGTCTGGACAGAGCATGTGCAGCGAGTGTTCGCTCAGACCACGCCCCCTTCTCGACATGTTGCGACATGCCCTGGCTTGTGGAGAACGGCTGTCAGTTTAGTTTCAGTTTCTCAGTTAAGCTTCAGGTTGTGTTCGTGTGCGTCAGTGACCACAAGTAAGTTATAATTATATTATATTATATA
>JAZAVI010000717.1:0-58192 GCA_036326025.1 Chrosomus eos | reverse complement strand
ATGCAAGCTGTGCTTTCAATCCCGCACTTTAGTGGCACGTAAAGGCGTTTTAGAAATGGAAATCCCTCTCATAGCTCCCGTAGGCTACTGTTTTAAAATGCCGCTCCAGATTGGAGCGTGTAACCGCTGTTCGCTAGCTTCTAGCTAATGTTGACAACTGTCAAACCACATCATGCATGCATGCATGCGCGACCGTTAAACGCTATGGTTAAACGTGACCTATATTTTTCTTTTTCTCTTTTTTTAAATACTTTTTTTGTGGACGTGTTGGCAAGGACTCAAGATATAGGCTGTAGTGTACATTTAATACAAAAAATAACACACACATAAAAAAAACTTTTTTTCTACACTCCTCGCGATCGACTTGGGATCAGGATGGCGCACCAGGATTACAAAAAGACAAAACAGCATTTTTAACCCTTACGAAATGCACCATAATCGCACAGATAGACATAAGTTACAGTACAAATGTGGCCGAGGTGACGGCGCACCAGGGTATGGAAGAGAGAACATTTTGGTGTCAGCGCACAGCAGGCCTATAACGTTAGCCCACCATCAGACAACACACACAAGCCAATATAAGAGTTTTAAAAATAACAAATACATGAATAATTTACGTTTTAAAGGGGGTGCTTACTTTTTTTTACTCTTCTTTCTTCATAGGACAATGTTGAAAGACATTTTTAAGTAATACTACATATCCTATCCATGATATCCAAATATCCAACGGTTCACAGCCGTCGAGCTAGGTTGACAGCATCGTCGGCGCCGCTAGATGCCAGTATCGGGAAGTGCGGACTGAGTGAGAGCGAGTGGATCACGTGACATGAAGCATGCTCGGTCTCTGCCTCAATGTTGATAATTCAAGACAGCATGAGAACTGACTGCGCATAAGCAAGTCTACGTAAACTATGGTCTATGGACCAAAGAGGCACCGCTAACCTCTGCCTCAATGGCCATGGACTTGAATTTTCTGCTTGAAACAATGGTTTTTAGAAGCAAAAATGGCAAAAGGAGTATATTATATGTATATTCCTGAGAATTTTTGTTACAAAAATTTATATTTGGAATAAAATAAATGCAATTAATAATGTGGTGAATTAATAAAGCTCTTGGAATTAATAAATGTAATCTCAACATTTCCTTTGGTGAGGCACTGCCTACCCTGCCTACCCTGACCGCACGTCCCTGGTGTGGAGAAGCTCTCTGTGATCAGGATGCGTCCGTCAGGCTTCTCCGTCTCCACCAGTGAAGGGCAGTTGAGGGTTTCCCACAGCCGCTGCTTGATCTTCAGTCCCAGCTCAAGACTGTAGGGACGGTGCCGACCAGAGCGTGTCTTCATCATGGGCTCCACCACAGAGTGGTAAATTTCCTGATAGCCCTGCACACTGAAGCCATGGATGGAGACAGGCTCTTCCTGCTGACACACGCACTGCAAAAAATGCATTTCTTGAAATAATCAAGATTCACTTGAACCTAGTTAAAGTGAACTAAAATCAAGCAAAAAAATCTGCCAATGGGGTAAGCAAAACTGACTTGATAAGAATTCTTGAAAATAGCATAAATATCTAGTCACTGATAAATGCAATTAAATCTTAAAACTAGGCAAAAATGCTTAAAACTATGCAGTTGTTACTTATAATAAAAATTTTATAATAAATACATTTAGCGAAAATTGCATTAAAACTAGAACATTAATCTAAAATCTAGTCACTAAAAAAAAAATCTGTTGGTCTTAAAACTAGACAAAAATGCTTAAAACTATGCAGTTTTTACTTATTATGAAAATTGAATAATAAATAAATTTAGCAAAAATTGCATTAAAACTAGAATATTTAATCTTAAATCTAGTCTTTAAAAAAAAGATGTTGGTCTTAAAACTAGACACAAATGCTTAAAACTATGCAGTTTTTACTTATTATAAGAATTAAATAAATAAATTTAGTGAAAATTGCATTAAAACTAGAATATTTTATCTTAAATCTAATCACTAATAAACCATTGGTCTTAAAACTAGACAAACATGCTTAAAACTATGCAGTTTTCACTTTTTTAAGCACTGAATATTAATTCATTTTTAATGGATTGCTTTAAAACTAGAAAATTAAACCTTATTTAGATTCTCAAGATGCCAGACCTGAAAATAGATGAAAATTCTTAAAACAACCCAATAAAGAAATATAGTACAAATATATACATTTAAATAAATAATCAAACAACATATTCAGTTTTGCTGAACATTTATTAAAGAACATCCTCTTTAACAATTGGAGCACATAAAGCAGGATGAACTGATTCCTAGGCTATTCAACTGACATAAGGAAGTGTCAGTGTCATAAAATGGCACATAAACAGCAAATGTTCTGCATAAAAAGGCTATGCCTCAGTCTGTAAGCTGCATATTTCTCAAACAGCAATTACTCAATTAATGTATTGCATTAATACAATTGATTCAAGAAAAAAGTACTACTGAAAAAGCAGGGAAATGTCATACTAGCACAAATCAAGTGCAAATATAATGAGGAACAAACCAAAAAATAAAAAACAAACAAATAATCCATCACTGCCTCAGCCATACAGGTTTGCAACAGTATTTATTCAACAAACATTAATGATAACATTCCATTCATGAATGGCCTTTTTATAAGAGGGAGTTGCATCCTGGTCATGGAGGACATCTACCAGAACTTCTGTTTGCAACACAGACAAGAGTGTGGCAACACACTTGGGATAGGTCAGGTGGAATGCATAGTAATATGCCAGGAGGTAGAGAAGCCCCTCGTGGAGCAAATCTTTCTCAAAGGTTACAACTGGAGTTGTACCTACAACCACCATGCAGTTCTCCTCACCAACCAGCAAAACAGGGCTAGAAAGCACACGCCGGTGGACGAAGGTATCAGGGTCCTCTGAGGGCTAGAAAACCAAATATATAAATACAGAATTTAGACTACAAACACAGCAAAATAAGTAGTCAAGTAACCTTCATTTATATAGCGCTTTTAACAGTATAGATTGTTTCAAAGCAGCTTTACAGTGATAACAGGAGATTACAGTTATAGAGATTGTTTTGGATTTACAGCAGATCTAGAATAAAGTTATTGTCCAGATAAAGTTAGTTTTGATTGATTCACTTGCGCTTACACAACACCGTTTTAACTGAAAACAGAACACTTTGATGTTGTAACGATCACCAGCTGGAGAGCCCCTGAGAGTCTCTAGAGGGCACTCCACACCAGACGATCATGTTTCTCTCACAAACTACATTTCCCATAACTCACTGCCCGGACTCATCAGCACTCATCTCATTCACCTGTTTCTCATTATCTTGTTTAGTTCACACACCTGCATCTCATTCACACACACATATAAACCACTTCCACACACCACACCAGTGCGAAGTCTTGATTTGCCCTGGCTATCACTACCGAGCGTTTATTCCTGTGGATTGTTTATTGCCTTTGACCTTGGACTGTGTACCCTGTTTTCTGATCGTTCTCTGCCTACCCTGACCTGGATTGTTTACTGGACCTTGCCTCTCGCCGCCTGCCCCAACCATTGCCTGTTATCTGGTTTGTTCTCTGCCTATTCTCCATTGCCCTGTTTGCTGGTGTTGATCTTTGCCTGTTTGACGATTCTAATTAAAAGCTGCAAATGGATCCCCTTGTGTCTGCTGCATCGTAACAGATGTGTTGTGGCAGACCATTTGCATAACAGTGTTTGGTCAAGTAATGTTTGTTTCATTTGTTGTGGGATGGAAGTGGTTAATGAATAAATATGGAAGCATCACAGAGCAAGACACTTTCAACTACTCTAAATGTCTTTTGAGAGATGGGTTTTGCTTAAATATGCTCAGATTGTTTTTGTTTTTAGTAAATGTTATATTAATTTGGGTAGATAATAAAAGTTTCAGTTGTTGGTGTACTGCTTTGTGGTACTGAGGGCAGTATAAGTAAGTGATACATCCAATTTAAAACATTTATCAATAAAGACCATTTACATGTAACAGCATTTAAATCCTTTTAAAAAAGCCACCATTGACAGCTATTTAATTAACACTTTGAAGGCCCAGAAAGGCAGGAAAGACAAAATTAAAATAGTGCATGTGACTAGAATGGTTCAATCTTAATTTTATGAAGCGAAGAGAATATTTTTTTGTGCACCAAAAAAACAAATCAATGACTTTATTCAACAATTTCTTCTCTTCTGTATCAGTCTCTGACGCGCAGTCACGAGAGCACCACGACGTATGCATGTGGAAAGCCGGGTCCTCTGTTATACAGTGAGATACATGTGTCGTCTCATCATCTGAAATATCCAAACTTTCAAGATGTGGCATGACAATATCACAATCGATGCAGCACACACTCTCCTCCTGTTCAGTAGGCATCACTTGGCACTGATGATCTACACCACCAGCTCTTCATTGCTCTCTGTCTTTCAGAAGCTTGTGGCTGTGTTTGTGTTGCAGTCTCTTCTATCTCTTTTAGTTCGTTCTCTGTATATTCTGGTTTTAAAAAAGTGCAATTCATCCTGTTTCGAAATCTGCAGACATAGTTCTGAACTGTTTTATGTTGTGTGTGTGTCTTCCTCTGCTTGTAAACACAGCCGTCATCAACACACACACACACACACACACACACACACACACACACACACACACACACACACACACACACACTGTATGCGTCGTGGTGCTCTTGTGAGCGCGTGTCAGAGACTGATACAAAAGAGAATTAATTGTTGAATAAAGTCATTATTTTGTATTTTTGGCAGACAAAAAGTATTCTCAGCGCTTCATAACATTAAAGGGATAGTTCACTTTGAAATTAATTTTTGGTATGTTTTAGCTTACCTCAAGGGTATCCAAGATGTAGGTGTCTTTGTTTCCTCAGTAGTTTCAATTTTGATATTTTTAGGTCAAACCGTTCTAGTCTGTCAGTCATATAATGCAGGTCTAGGTAAGAAACAAGCGGTTTGTGTGAGAAAACGAACAGTATCTCAGTATATATATTATATTTTTACCTCTTGTAACCACAGACCCCCTCAGATCACTTGGACGTGGCTGTGATTACAAGAGGTAAAAACGATATAAATACACATACACCAAGTATAACCTGCTTTAAAAGGACACACAGTCTGTAAGGCCAGGCCACCATACACATACACAAAGTATAACCTGCTTTAAAAGGACTCATGGATTATAAGACCAAAGTGACTGAGGCAAACCATTTTAATAATATGGAATATATTAAGAGGTCATTTTTGTTTTCTTTGACCTCTGTTGTGCATTACCATTAAGTAACTCATCACATCAGGAAATAATTAGCAGATAATGTACATAAGAAGCACAATCACTCCATTCTACACTTCTTTCTCTAGAAAACATCAGCACCTCTATTCAAAATCTGTCAAGCTACAAAAGTTTACAGAGAACACCACAGCTCTTATCTGATGGGGTCTAGCTACAGGTGGGCCAAGTGTCATTTAATCAACTTGGAGCATAACACAAAAACAGTGCTTGCATCCACTAGGACAAACTCAACTCCACCAGCACATACTGTATCCTTGCTCCCTAGTGTTATGGAGTTTTTCCATGTCCTGAACCATGACAGAACTGCCAACCTGCAATCATGTTTCACATCCAAACTGCAATCTGCATGTCCAGGGTCTGCCATTGGCCACTGCACTGGATCATACATGACCTGAGAAAAGAGACTTTTCAGATTAACTATTGTTTCAATTGATTGAACATTATCACTGATCAAAATGCCCATTAGCCTGGTCCCACCAGACTCTCGTACATTTCATTTGTACATAGAGTCTGGCACCGCTCCATTGACAAGTGTAAACTTCCTTGTAGGCGGGAACTCTAATGAAGTCTAAAACTATTGGATCTGCCCAGAGTCACTCTATCTGCCATAACCAATCGCTAACGTTTGGTCGTGACGTGTGTATGTTGTATGTTGTGTTGAACATACAATTGTGTTGTGTTTGAATGTCTTTTAAAGGCCAAAGCCCCTGTTGCATACAAAATCTTCAATGTTTTGAATGGATCTTTTCTCCAAGATAGGTTATTCCTTCTCCTTGCACTTCAGGCACTGCTTACTGGTGGCAGTGACACCGTTTTCAATAAAAGGCCTCAAATGTTTCATCACAGCTTGTATCTCCTCCTCAGACCACGGTCTCTTCACACACCGCCTTGATGAAACACGGAAACCTGAACAATTAAAAAAAGATAAAAATAAAAGATCCTGCAAGTAGATGTTGCTGTTCAAAATTGACAAACAAGCTGGAACTTGTGTAGACAAAATGTGTGTGATAATAAATTGACTTTAGATCTTCTTAAAATCAAGTTAGATTGTTACACAGGCAGCGTTCCCCTGGTCATCTAAAAAAATATTGCACAGAATAAATATATGGGCTTAAAGAGCCTGTCTGCCTACCAATCAAACACCATGGGCATGGAAGGGATACATGTAAAACTGTAGACAGCCAATTCTATATTATAATAACTATGCTCATGGCAAAGTTGTTGAACCGGATGAAGTCAGGAGAGTGGAACTGTGCAACAATACCTTATATAATAACAATACCTTATATAACAATAATTTTACTAGGAAATTATGTCGATTTTACACAGGCCAAGTCTTCCCTGTTGTTTTAAAATGATCATGCAAACTACTGAACACATCAAAATACAAGCCACAAAGCATACGTGTCACAATGAAGAGAGATGACAAGAAGTTAAGCTTCTAAAAAAAAGTTTCTAACCATCGTACTACTGGAAAATTCCTGACTAAAACACGTTTAATATACTCTAATGAACCCATAGATCCCAGCCCATTACATGAGATATGTTTTGGGTCCATCATTCAGATTATACCTTGAGCTGGAGTCTCGGAGAGGTGAGGCGATTCAAAAGTGCCAGAAGCCAACATTTCTTCATTTTCTAAAAACAAAAGACGACAACAAAAACACGTTGATATCAACTACACAGCTAGAAGGGGTAGGCAATCAAAAATACATGTTTGAAATAACAGTAGGCAGTTATCTAAATGTATAAATATTTGAAATACTATTTTAAATATTTCACCAATACAATTACAAAATCCGCAACACAGAATACAACAATTTCAGTAGCCTTGGGACCCAATTTTAACAGCAGTGTTAAATTTGACAGCAAATTTTGATTTAGTTTTAGTAATAGTCTTTTGACTAAAATGCCATTTAGTTTTAGTCATATTTTAGTCATCTGGGGCCGTATTCACAAAGAATTTTAAGGCTAAAAGTAGCTCCTAACTGGCGAATTTAGGAGCAACTCCTAAAAATAATGGGCATGTCACTCCTAACTTTACGACTCCTAATTTTTTTCACTAAGAGTAATTCACGAAGCATTTTAGCCCTAAAAGTAGCACCTAAGTCTGGGACATCTTAAAAGAAGTCGAGAGGACTCCTAACTCACTAAGACCTATTCACAAAAGATTGTAGCGCACACCACCGCCTCTCGCAGTCGTCCGCGGTCCACGGCACAAGCGTGAATGCTGCATTGATCTGCAAACAAATCCTCTTCCATGTGTTTTGCTTGATATCCCAGTGCCGAATTTCCCATTTATCATTTTTTTTCAGCACCAACTCCAGTAGCAGTAATGGTGTGTTCAACTTCACACCGAACGCGAATTTAATTAGGTTATTTGCGCGAGTAGATTACATACAAAGTCAATGCAAAGACGCGAATAGACGCATCATTCGCGCCGGGCGTTGCGAATGACGCGAATTGGGCGACGCGTTTGCCGCGAATATCTTCCGCGCAAGTTGAAAAATTTGAACTCGAGCGAATATTCAAGCGCCTAACTAGACGCCATAGACGCGTATTTGATGCTCTATTCGCGTTCGGTGTGAACACACCATAACTGATCCTGCGTTATGGGCTTTCTTTTCCGTTTTGGCGAGTTCATAATCCACCGGCATTCAACTATTACATTACTTCAATAGGAGCAACATTTCCTTGCTTTAAGTAGTCTATTTAGGCTAATGTCAATTAATGTGTCAATGCAAAGTGTTAATGCAAGTGTCGTTTTTCATTATTAGGCAAGTGGCGGTTTCCATATAGGCTAACTTGATTTAATTTAATTTAATTCACGACTTTTTTTCTCTCTCTCTGCCTTTTTAGAATTACACTTCACTGGGGCCTGCTAAAACATGATATGCATTTCGATGACATTAGGCTACTATTATTATTTTGCGTAGGACATAGACATATTTAGATGTCATAATTCCATGATTTGTTGCGTCTGTGTTATGTTCCGCATGGTGGCCCTGTCATCTAACAACCAATCACCGTGATCATTGCGAGGAAGCTCGTGCATGAGAATTGACGTCATCCATAGCAACGAAGACTCACTCTTAGTTTAGGAGTTGTCATTTTTCTTTACTAAGAGTAGGTCTGAAAGGCGTTGTGAATAACTTTTAAGAGAAAACTCCTAGCTAAAATATTTTAGTGCGATTTAGGAGTACTCCTAGTGGTAAGATAAAATTCTTTGTGAATACGGCCCCTGAATTGTTTTAGTTTTAGTCGACAAAATACAATAATATTTTAGTCGACTAAATCTACAGTAGATTTAGCCGACTAAAATATAATGGGTTTAGGTAAATTGTAATGCATTAATTTAGAATTTCTCTAAAATGTCCAAACCCATATACTCCGGGAGAAAACATCCATTAACCTGTTAATATGAATGATTTAAAAGTTTGAACATACAATACAGATACAGATTTAACTACTGTGACTTAAAAAATATCTTAAAATTAAATAAAACCACTTTTCAGTCTTCAGTCAAGTACAACACAGTCTTCTTTTCAACGAATGATATATGCATTCTTTATAACTACTTGCATACATCATTCTTTATTCTTTCAAGCAGACGTATTTATTTGTATGAATTAAATATAATTAATCCTTATTAAAGCAATTAACAAACAGTGAATGATTTCTCTTTTTCTTTGGTTCCTTGAATATTAAGGACACAGACCACAATAGGTTTATTACCCACTGTCACTTTAAGACGTCGGGTCATGTCCAATGACATGCGGATACAATTGCACTGATGCACATCTGATACACTCACAACTGTTTAAAGTCGGCATGAAATCAAATTTGACAAATCTTATTTTTGTATGTAATATTGTAGTGTTTATTATAAATGATTTATCTGTGCACTTCATTATTTTTTTAAAATTCATGTACCCTTATAATCTTTAATCAAATACATTACCCTTCCCTCCCCCCTCGAAACGACCTCTCTTTTCTTCCGGTCACATGCAATGGCGAAAGGGTGCGGCCAGAGCCGATGAGGGTGCGGCTATCGGAGCACAGCCTCTCAGAGAACCTGTCAGTGTCAGTGTCCTCCAACGATCCAATCAATTCCCGTAGGATGGAATCAAGCCCCGCCCTACATTTTTTCAAATTTCAGAAGCCGTTTCACTCGAATATACGTCACAACAAGAAAAAAAATGACAATCTTAACTTCCGTTTCATGCCGACTTTAAGACATAACCGACATAGTTTAAGACATAACCGACATAATCCTGTAGTGTGACATAATTAAGTCAGATGTCAGAGAGTATTGAGGGCGGCTTCTGTCACATTGAGTGATTTATTGCCATCATAAAGCCCCTCCCCTACCCATTTATGGCCTGCGTGGGATTTTCCCACGTTAGCCCCGCCCCTTTCCCCGCCCACTTCCGGGTATGTCATGTGACCGTGGGAATTCCCTAGACTCAGCCCCTCATCCCCCCAACCCCTCCCTTAGGGGTGTGAACATCTGTAGAGTTGTGGGGTGGGGGTGTCACCCCCCACGATTACTAGCTCTTAATGTGAAAATGTTCAAAAATGATAAAAAAACATTCAAAACAATCTTTTTTTAAGAAGGATGACAGAGTCAGAGATGAGTTTAGTGTTTTTTATTAAAGACTTTTTCATACACTTTAAAACAATGTGTTAAAAAGTATATATTTTTTCTTAAAGTAATCAAAAAATGTGTTAGTGTTATTACATCAAATAGTTGTGCTTTGTAACATGGTTGAATGTTAAATGTCATTTAAAAACGTTTTTTCAGTAAAACAAGAGTTTTTTTTTTTTTACCTTAAAATGGTTAAAACTGTTTCAAACACAGCATAATATTCAAACTATATGTTTAAAATCATTTTCAGTAAAACAAGTTAAAGAGTTTTTTTTTTTTACCTTAAAATGGTTAAAACTGTTTCAAACACAGCATAATATTCAAACTATATGTTTAAAACCATATAAAAAAAAGACCTTACGTTTTTTACAAACCGTTTTGTTGAATAAAGAACACGAGTTAACCAGTTCGCTGTTTAAAGATGTGTAAAAGTGAACAGAGTGCATCTTCTCCAAAGTTGAGAGATTTTCAAGTAATCTCCGGGGGAGCATAGCGAAAACACATCTGCTTACATGAAAGATCTGCCCAGAAATGACGATCTGAAAGAGCGTTCTGAGCCACACGCAGACTCCTCCCACGACACGCCTTCCACAGCGTAAGCGTGGGAAATACAACAAGCGTCACACTCACGCACACACATAATGAAAGAGTCCACCTCCGTATCATGCCACGGTCTATTCAAAATAAGGTTGTTAGATTATTTACCCCATGGGATAAAACTATATACAAAACGTTATACGATCGTGTTTTGTCAAATAAGAAGTTTTATTCTAGTGGTTTAATAAAATACTTATTTTTACAACGGTTTAATTTATAACTATGGGTGTTTAATGCTTTTTATTAACCTTTTATACATGTTTTTAATTCATGCGATCTTTAGTCTATAATTATTTGTATATCTATCTATGTAAATCATTTTCGGATGTTTCTACGCAATGTAGGTTATATAAATAAAAAATAAAAAGTTGTGCATAGCAGCGTCTATAAGAACACACACACACACACACACACACACACACACACACACGTGCGCGTGTAGGCTATGTCTCCATAATGTCTAACCCCTGGGGTTTGAAACCGTGAGGGGTCGCTCTGCATGTGTTTCTTTTTCTCTTTTGAAGCTTGGTGGTGTGAGAATTATTTTATTGCGAAGCTTATCTACATTGATTGGCCGGATTTGTCGCGAAACTCGTATGTTTTTCTAGTTGTAAAAAACTCTTATCAGGCCACATCACAGACTATTTCACGCAGAGTTGAAAGAACTTCTTTGAAAATGAGGATGAGCGAATGTGTGTGCGTGTGACGCGGTAAGACGCTTTTTGAATAGCGAACTTTTTTAGAAGTGCAGATGTTTCACATAACAGTTATACTTCGAACGACGTAGTCTACTGAATCGAGAGCCTGAAAAACATGTCTGCTAATCAAAACGGTAAGCACACACCTCATTTTAACAAAAATAACAATATTTTTTATTATAAATCGACGTGATGTTAGAACTATATATTTTTCTTCTCTCTTTTTAAAAATGAACATGTCTTGACAATTGCAAAACATCAGAGCTTGGATCATCGGATGTATTTGACGAAGATTTGATGCAAATCCTTAACGAGCTTTGTGAGTAAATTTTCCAAAACGTTATACATTTTATTGAAATATATGTGTTGTTAATATACATGTCTGGATTATAGATGACGAGTCCTTTCCGGAAGGTGTTTCACCTCACGATTTTTTACATGATTATAACGATAATTCATCAGAGGCGGTGAACACTTCGACACAGGAGAGAGGAGCTCATCAGGTTTCGGAGGCTGGGTGCTCCGATCCATTGGATGGACCTAATGACACGTACGACAACGTCACTCCTTGGAGCTCCACACGGTCTGAAAATGAACATTCGATCCGCTCTCAGACAGAGGACGAGCCTTCAACCAGTGGCGCTGTAATACAATCCGGTGTCCGGGGAGGCGGCGGGCGTGGAATAAAAAGACTTCGTGATGTTTATGGAGCGTATGTGTAAGAAATATTCTCTCCCTCAGCATAAGTCTATAACACAAGAAAGATTATATGATCCATACTGTATATCTGTTTGCCACGTATGCACATTTCTTTTGTATGTATGTCAATGAAACATCTGGTATTCATTAGTAGAGGAGTAAGTCTTACACCCCTCCCTGCTCTATTCTCTCTCTGTTCGTCTTATACATTGAGAGCCTTTTGGACCCACAAGTTTGTGTGGAGGTTTTAGAGATATTACCATATAAGGACGTTGTTATATAAAGTCTATATGATATCCAATGATGTAAGGTATGGTTCTATTGGACAAGATTTGTTTTACTCCCCTTGGATTTTCACTATATAAACCATGGACAAAGGATATTGGGGCGAGACCCTTCTCCCCAGCGCTGGTTTCTGTGAAGTGTACATTCATAATAAAAGACCAAGATTTTTGGGCACTTCTGTTTCGGGACCATTTCATTCGTAACCTTACAGTTGGGGGCGTCGTCCTGGATTTCTCCAGACAGGTAAGAATTACTTTCTTTTTATATAAGAGAAAGATTGATTCTTCCTGTCTGTTGAGAAAACAGATTTATAAGTGCCGTGATTTTACTTTTATTTGTTGTGTCGTCCGTCGTTTTGAATAAAACGGGACATTATTGGTCCGTCGTGTCGAAGGATACGGGACGTTATTGGTCCGTCGTGTCGAAGGATGCGGGACGTTGTCCGTCGTGTCGAAGGATGCGGGACGTTTCCTCGTGTTTATAAAATACGGGAAGAACGAAAGAGAAATTGATCACTTTTCTTCGTTTGGAAATAGATTTGACGTTGAGACAATTGGTTTTTCTCTCGCAAAGTCTATTTCAATTTACCTTTGGTCTTGGATTATGAATGAATAAATCACTATTTTAATTTTTTTTTTCTTTCTTTCCTTTCTCTCTCTTTCTCTTTGCTCTTATTTCTCTCTTTATGGCCAATGTACTAACACAACTAATTTGAACTTGTATACTTTTCTTTGTTTTCTATTTGGCCATACTGAACTTTATTTAAGTTGCATTGAGGAGACATATTTGTGTGTTTACAATGGGTAATAAAATTAGTCCGCCGTTTGTAAATGAATCGCCGAAATTTTTTATGATTAGGAATAATCAAGCATTTTTTGCCAAGCCAGATTTGTCAAATTTAGCTGGCTGGTCAAATGGCAAAACACAATTAGATCCGTTTCCTTGTGACGGATCATTTAAAGATACAGATATGCGTGAAGGGCATGATTTTTGGAAATTGGGGTGATCCCGATTGGGATTATTCGTATATGAAACAATCTTATAATGTCTGGAAAGACATGCAGTGTTATTGGCATAAGGGTCCAGAAAGAGTTGAGAATTTGGACAATAACATTGTCCCAAATGCTGAAATGGCTGTGAGGGAGAGTGCGGTTTTGGCTGCCTTTTTTTTCTTCAGCCGACTGTGGGGAAAAAAAAAAAAAAAAAAAAAACCCCTGCTGCAGCTAGAGCACACACACTCTGTGAATCAAACGGCTGCTCCACAGACTGTGACTGTGAATCCCCCCTCCCCTCCAAAATACGAGTGTATTCCGACCGAAACTAGAAAGAAAAACAGGCTGTACCCTGATCTCACTACTTTATGTCCATTTGTTGAAACGACAGATGGATTTAAAGTTCATCCGTTACAAATTTCTGAGGTAGGCTAATGGCAATTTGCAAAGAATTGCCAGACCCAGCTCGGTCACTACACCAGTATGTGTCGGTACTGAAACGGTTAACGGCATACAGCCAACTTACTGGTCGTGATTATCGCTTTATTCTGACTAAAACATTGCCTGCTGAAATTACAGAGGAATAATTAATTAATGAGGTTGATCTGTTACACCCATCAAATGACGCACCACCCGCCCGCACTATTGTGTTTAAAGATTCGGAACCGATTGATTTGTCCGACCCCGTTAGTGACGTGCGCCTTGCTGATTATGGGGACTCTAAGTCTGACTGGATTTGGGGCAGTGCACATAAACTCAAACATTTTTTTAAACAAATTGATGGCATTTTTAGTAAAACTTTCTTCTGCTAGACAAGATATTTCCCTTGCAGCAAACTCGAAACAGAAGGTGGGCGAAAGTGCTGTTGCATTTTTTTAATCGATTTCGACATGCTTGAAATCACGAATCTGCGAGTCCTGTTGATGATAATAATTCTTTGCTGTTTGTGAACACATTTCTAAATAACATGCTCAATGAGACTACATAATTGATTCGAATGACTACAACAAAAATTAGTAACATTTTTGTTGATGTATTGGGCAGACGCTTCCTCTGCCGGAGCTTTAATTCCTCCAGAAAAATTTCCAACAATGCTTCAAGTTAATGCTGACGTCCAAAATCGCTCGTCAACCTATGGTGAAAAGCCAATAACTTGTTATTTATGCGGATGTTTAGGCCATCCTGCACGTCTTTGTAGAAAAAGAGCTTGAAGGCTCCAGCGGAAAAAATGAGAACCAGATGTTTAGGCGCTCTGCTGGCTACGGGCCAAAACCCCCTCCTTTGTTTTCTCCCAGCCCGAAGCAGCAGATCTATCAGGCCTGACAATTTTTCCGAATACATTTTTTAGAGTTAACCGAATAAATCACATGTTTTTTTTTTGCCATTTATTGAATTAAATGTTGACTATGAACCATATATTTTTTTTTTCTCATAGGCAAGCCTTTCATCACTGTCTTCTGTTGTGTACACGGGCTCAATTACAAATTGTGCAATGACACCAACTTTACCGGCTACTTCTCAGGATGTACCATCGTTGTTCAAAATGCATGATTTTGCAATAATACCAAATTCTTCATTCTGCCTATAAGGGTAGACAGTTAATGTTAAACATGAATTTGACTCTGACTCTCTGAAACTTCTGTTTCCTGCAGCTTTCTCTCTTACAACCGACACAGGAAGTGCTCTCTTCTAAGATGTGTCTGCAACTGAGCTCGGACAGGAAGTAGCTGAAGTAAACCCAAAATTGTGGGCGGTACATAAGAATGACGTAGGACTTCTTGATATCCAACCCTATGTGGCAAATTTGACAACGAATAGGCCTGTTTTTTCAAAAACAATATCTGCTTTTAAAGCAACAAGAGGAGGGACTTCGGCCCTCATTTATCATTTTCTGGTTCAAGGCATTCTGGTTCGTGCTCATTCACCTTACAACACCCCAATCAATCCAATCAGGAAAGCAAATGGTTCTTGTCGTTTAACGCAGGACCTGAGAAGAATTAATGATTTGATAAAGCCACTTGCTCCTATTGTGCCAGATGCACAAACTATTGTTAATTCTATCCCTTAGAACATGCATTCTATTCCGTTATTGATTTATGCTCCGCCCTCTTCAGTATTCCTGTTGACCAACGAACTCAGCCACCTTTTGCTTTCTGTTTTCAGAATTACAAGACTCCCTCTCAAGGGTTCAGTGATTCTCCAGCTGTTTTCTCCACTGAAATGCACGCAACAATGAAGGATGTCAGACTCCCTCCTGACACCTGCCTGCTCCTACGCTGATGACGATGACATTCTCGTTACTGGTGCCTCTGAGGACATGTGTGCTGCTGCCACTACAATTGTCTGGAACATTTTAGCAGAGGCTGGTTTCAAAGCATCTAAAGAGAAACTTCAGTGGGTGCAGAGAAAAGTCAATTACCTCGGCCATGAACTGTCACAAGGCAAAGTTCGCCTGTCTGCGGACAGAGGAAAAGCCATCGCTTCATTCAAGCATCCCTCAACACAGAAGCAAATGCAAAGCTTTCTGGGACTGGTCAATTACTGTCAAATATGGGTGGCACATCGCTCCAGGTATGACAAAAATCCTGCGAGAAGATACGCTGAATGATAAGGAGGACATTACATGGAAAGCTGACATGACTCAAGCATTCAGACATTTCAAAACCTCTCTCTTAAGGCCGCCTGCCCAAGGCCCTCTTTGTTAAATGCAAAGGAGTTTCACCTATGCGTGCACAAAGGTGGAGACACAGCCGCTGAAATCCTGGCCCAAGAGCATGGGGACACTTTTGTCCAGTAGCTTATTTATCTAAAACCCTTGATTCAGTGGCTAGGGGACTGCATGCCTGTTTGCGTGCAGTGGCTGCGACAGCTATCATGGTACAGGATGCTGAAAAGGTTGTTTTATCACATCCACTTATAGTTCACACTAGTCACCAAGTTGGCGCAATTATGCATAACATTTCTACGCATCACATGACTGCTCAACGCCGTTCAGGCTATGAGGCTATATTATTAGCAACTGCTAATTTAACGTTGAAAGTAACTTCTGTTATTTATGGTTATTTATGACTGTACATTTGCACAGGTTGTTGAAGGATGGTGAATTTGAGAGTGACGACCACGACTGCCTGAACAGAATCCAAACTTCGACTGCCTGCATGCCAGATATTTTATATATCTGTCCTGGAGGAGGGAGATAGAGTGGAGGAGAGTGTAATTGAGGCATATTCGTTGCCATATAAATCAGCACAAGTTGCAGAATTAATTGGACTAACGAGAGCTTGTCAATTGGCGAAAGGTCAGTGCATCAAAATATACACTGACTCCAAATATGCGTACGGCGTTGTCCATGATTTTGCTAAATTGTGGGAGGAAAGAATTTTCAAAACCTCCGACTGAAAACCCATTTCACATCACAACATTTTGGCCAAGCTCATCAGTGCAGCACAGTAACCATCGAAACTTGCTGTGATTAAAGTAGCTGGTCATAAAACAGGTGAATCGGATGAGGCTAGAGGAAACAGATTTGCAGATGAAGTTGCGAAATGGGCTGCTAAAGAAGTAATACTTAGTCCACACGTAAACGAAAAGAGCACCGAAGTGCCTATGATGAATTTGTCGCTGATTAATGATTTGGACATTAAAGTATTGCAAGCTAACTCTACACAAGCTGGTATTCTAAGAAACAAGTAGGGTATAATCGCTCTACCAACACCCACCGTTGTAATGCTGTGCAGACATTATCATGGTGTATCACATGTGTCAAAAGAGAAAGTGATGCAGAATTTGAATCAATCATACTGCATAGCAAATGTTCGAAAGAATACTTTGTTGATATTGGAGACTTGCCTTGTGTGTGTGCACGAACAAACCCAAGGCAACCCGCCATGACGCTTTGTCACATCCTAAGCTTCCTTTTTTAATATTTACAGATCAATTTTACACACATGCCGCCATGTGGAAATCACAAATACTTGCTCGCGATTGTTGATTGATTTACTAAGTGGCCTGAAGCTTTTCCGTGTGGTAAAGAAAATGCTCAGACAGTTGTAAAGGTTCTGGAAAAAGAAATTATACCGCGTTTCGGTATTCCAACCATTATAGCAAGCGATAATGGAACTCTGTTTGCTTCAAAAGTCACACAATTACTAGCCAAAGAGCTTAATATCAATTGGTAGATACTGAGATACTAGATAGATACTGGCAGAAAATTGGGTTGATTTGTTGCCTGCCGTATTGGCAGAAATAAGAATGTCCACATCAGCAACCACAAAAATGTCTCTATTTGAAATTCTGATGGGTAGACCTTTCCCGACCTTCTTGGGTCAGAGGTCGCGCTGGCAATCTCTCCACAGGTGACACGGAGGTGATCATCACGGATTACGTGGATTCCCTAGTTAGAACGTTTAATGGCATAAATGGTGATGTTTCTCTGTCTCTCCCTCTTCCTTCAGAAAAGCCAACTCATCCTTTCATTCCAGGACAAAAGGTGCTGATAAAGTGTCTGAAGCCCACGAGACTCGGTGATCGCTGTGACGAGGACCGGTGTTCTGACTGACTTCCAGCAGCAGTGGATCCATGCTAACAGAGTAAAGGTGGCGCCACCCCAGGGGAACGCATAAGCCTATGCGGGAAAAGAAATACAGCACTGATCGAAAGGAGAACGAGGAAGAGAAGTAGACGAAGAACGAGATTGCTGATTGAAATTAGCAATGATTGTCATTAAATCTATTAAGTCAGGTCTGCAAAATTGATATATCTGTTTGTGCTGACAGACGTACTTAGTCATACACAAGCCATTATTAGCAGTGGTAATGAAACTTGACTGAATCCAGAAGAAGAGCCACATGCGGATTCATGTCCAGAGGAAAAATAGGTGACTGCTATGTATGCACAAAAATGCCACAAAGTGCTTCTGTAAGGGTTAAATCACCAACAACAGAAGAAGAATTAGACTACCCGTTATTCACCAGTATAACTGGGATGATTGAATCTATTACCACACTTTTGTATTTTCTCAAAATGATTTGATGAACAGAACTGTCAAGTATTAATGAGTTTGAAGGAAATGTTTGATTGAAGGATATTTTCTGTATTATTGTACTAGAATGACTATGCTGAGAATGATGTGATATGATAATTTTATTATATGATAATTATCTTATCAAAGGGCCGATTGTAAGAAATATTCTCTCCCTCAGCATAAGTCTATAACACAAGAAAGATTATATGATCCATACTGTATATCTGTTTGCCACGTATGCACATTTCTTTTGTATGTATGTCAATGAAACATCTGGTATTCATTAGTAGAGGAGTAAGTCTTACACCCCTCCCTGCTCTATTCTCTCTCTGTTCGTCTTATACATTGAGAGCCTTTTGGACCCACAAGTTTGTGTGGAGGTTTTAGAGATATTACCATATAAGGACGTTGTTATATAAAGTCTATATGATATCCAATGATGTAAGGTATGGTTCTATTGGACAAGATTTGTTTTACTCCCCTTGGATTTTCACTATATAAACCATGGACAAAGGATATTGGGGCGAGACCCTTCTCCCCAGCGCTGGTTTCTGTGAAGTGTACATTCATAATAAAAGACCAAGATTTTTGGGCACTTCTGTTTCGGGACCATTTCATTCGTAACCTTACAGTATGATTCAGACACCGGTGAAGAATTAGAATATCCATGCGAAGGTGTGTGATAATTTTTGGTTTATCCTATTTTTATTTGTCAAATCTAAAAATAATAAATTAATATTTTATTTTACAGAACAAAACACTCCGTTTGAGTGCAGACCCACGTCGACGTCAAGCCCCTGTATAAAACGGTTTCCCCGTATATACCCCGGAGGAGCCAGCGGGTATAATACACCTGAGGATCACGGTAAGATTTTTTTTTTTTTACATTATATTTTATCTGACAAATAAATCATATAATAACAACGTATTATTATTATGTTTTTTCCCCAGCACAAGATTACAGCGAAAGAGATTTAGAGATTTTCTTGGAGTCCCAAGAAGCAGTGTTGGACACCATCGACTCTGAGCAGGGATCCTCAGGCGGCAGCAGCACGCGTTCCGATGCTTCACCAGGATATTTTAGACCTGCATACAGAGACAGCGAACTGCGGGACCTGAGCCATGACATGCTACGCGGCGTTAATAGAAATTTTTTAAGGATTTTAGACGTTGTGAGCAGACCTTTATCGTTTCAACAAACCGAGGACATCGTCCACGATTCCCAAAGAGAGTTGATCTCGCTTCTACATCGTATTATAGAGCGACAGGATCTACACACAGCCGAACTGAGGAGAGCTGTCGATTTTTGGGGGAATTGCCACGAACAAACTCTGAATGAAAATCGTCATTTACGTAACGAACTTATAGCCGTGCGTGGAGAGAATGCCCAGGTAAGAGAGGATCTACAGCTACTAACTGTGGCTTTGTCCTTATTCTCTGAGAGACTAAATATAGTTCAAAGATTATTACGAGAATTACATGAAGCATTCATGAGAAGATGATGATTATCCACTTATTTTGCTTTTAAAAATTCGATTACTGTTCTTATTTTTAATTATTTTGATTATCTGTTTTAGTGTTACCAATATTGATATTGTAATCTGTTTGTTATTGTATTCCTGTTACGACCTGTTATCTACACACATCATTATTGTTTATGTATGGTGGTAGAAGGATACGTTTTTGTTTTACACAATTTTTAAATAAACCATTTCAAAATGCTTTCTAAAAGGGCACGAACCGACTCAAATACTGACGACGATGACCGCGAAAGATCTAGGTCTCGCAATAATGACCAGCTGCGTATTTTAATAAATGAACAATTACGAATGTTAAACACAGACGGCCTATCCACAACCGAGCGATTGCGAAATATTATAGCAGAACAGCGAAATTGGGGTGAAATACCCGTACATAATGATAATGAAAACGTACAGACAGGTGCGGGGGTCACACCGCAAACTAGCTATGATCCGCGGCAGCCAGAGATGGGTTTGAGTCAGGCTGAGATACACAGACTCACGACTGAGGGAGGCAATGCTGGTGATTTCACAGTAATACCAAGACCACGTTTCAACGGGGTAGAAATTAATAGAACGCTTAACCTCCGTGAAATAGACACAAATGATTTAGCTACTTATAATATACATTTGCATAATATTTTAAATGAGATTGTAGGTTTTTCTCAATTGCTGGCCGGCGACACGGGTTATATTAATATAGCCCTTTTGGGGGATAGTTTACCTACGTCCATCAACACTGTTTTAACACCCGACAACAATCACGACCCCACATTATTTATCGATCAGATTGAGCAGGCGACACAGAGTAACGCGGATGTAAGCACGGACGCCGCACTGTCATTACAGGTTTCTATAGCTATGGACAAACCGGCAGGAGGGCCTCGTAGAAATATTACGACTCTCGCGATCAGTGATACTATAGAGAAGAAAAAAATGCATTTATTCAGCCCTAATAATATCGAAAATAGTATGTGTTTGAGCTATTGCCTAGCCTATTTTCTTAATCCGTCTTTTACAAATCAACAACTACAAATACAGGCATACGAGATCCATACAAATTGTGGCTTCACACCTCATGAAAAAATAGGATTTCACGATCTGACTGCTTTCGAAAAAAAATATGATCTAAAAATCGTGGTATTTCATCGTGACTGTACAGGGAAACTGCAAGTGTACAAAAACACGGATGAAATTCATCCAAAAACTGTGAACCTGTATAATCACGAGGGACATTACCATCTAATAAAAAATTTGAAAGGTTTTATAGGGTGTAGCTATGTTTGCGAATATTGCCACAAAGGGTTCTCTGACAAAAGATTGCATGCTTGCAAATATGTATGTAAAGTATGCAATACGTCAGAGTGTCGGATGCATGTTACAAAACATAGACAATGTTCAGAATGTCTCAGATTCTGTAAAAATACATTCTGCTACGAAACACATAAAAAATCACGAGTTCCTGATGAAAGATCGCAATGTGATACCTTTCGTTTTTGCTCAAAATGTCACACTGTTTATAGGGTGGCAAGAAAAGGTGATAAGATAAGCCCCCACGTCTGTTCTCCAAAGAGTTGCGAACATTGCAGAGAGATATTGACAGATGATGGGTACCATGAATGTTACATTCAACCACTTAAACCTGAAAAACATGACGAGAAATACATTTATTACGATTCTGAAACCATGTTTGAAAATGGTAGACACACAGCTAATTATGTGTGTGCGATGACACACGCCGGCGAGACGTTTGAAGCAGGTGGTACGGAATGTGTAGAACTTCTAATTAAACACTTTAGGCGTCCGAAATATGCGGGGTATACATTCGTAGCCCACAATGGATCTGCGTTTGACAATTTTATTCTAGTGGAATACCTCACCAGCGAAGGGTTGACGCCGAAAATTATCATGCAAGGGTGTCGTATTTTATACATGTATGATCGTACGTTTAGACAGAGGTATATCGACTCATACCAGTTTCTCCCTCTAGCGTTAAGCAAGATACCTGCAGCGTTAAACCTAAGTGTGAGTGATAAGGGTTTTTTCCCCCATCACTTCAACAGGTCAGAGAATGCAGATTATCTGGGTCCGTACCCTCCAAAAGAGTTTTACGGTTATGAGACAATGAGTCAGGTCGATCGTACCAGATTTGATCTTTGGTATGCTGGCGTATCGGGGTTGTTTGACTTAAAAAAAGAGCTTGCTTTTTACTGTCGGAATGATGTAATTATTCTACGTCAGGCTTGTGTAAAAAATCGCGAAGAATTCATCGAATGTACAAACATTGATCCATTTAAAACTGTGACATTGGCTGGAACATGCATGAAAGTGTTCAAAACTAATTTTCTGACAAGCGACACACTGGCCCTCACCCACAGCCACGCGTACGTTAATCAGCACAAAACTTTCTCAAATTCGTCTATACAGTGGTTAGAATATTTTCAAAAAAAGCATAATGTGAATGTGCAACACGCATTGAACCACGGGGAAGCTAAGATCGGCCCTTATCATGTAGATGGATATTATCAGAGTGATGATGGTGTGAAAACAGCTTTAGAATATCTAGGATGTTTCATGCACGGTCATTCATGCAGATTTAAGGCTGAAGAAATTCAACCCTTATCAAAAATGTCTTTTGGATCTCTCAGGAGACAGACGGATGACAAACTAGAGACCCTGCGTAAAACGTATTCCTTGCGGGTGATCTCTATATGGGAATGTGAATGGCTTAATGCAAAACAATCAGATCCGGATGTTATACAATTTATGCAATCTTACGAAGCCCCTGAGAGGTTGAAACCTCGTGATGCTTTATACGGTGGACGCACAAACGCATATAAACTCTATCACAAAACCACCGATGATGAGAGGGTAGATTATTATGATTTCACATCGTTGTATCCGTACGTACAGTCGTGTAAAACATATCCTATAGGACATCCTAAGATAATTTTTAAGGATTTTGAACCTATAGAGAATTATTTTGGGCTTATCAAGGCAACAGTCCTCCCCCCTCGCAAGCTGTTTCATCCTGTATTGCCTTACAGGTGTGCCGGTAAACTTATGTTTCCCCTGTGCAGATCTTGTCTAGAGAATCAGATTCAGGACCCTCAATGTACACACGCGGATAAAGACAGATGTATTACATCTACGTGGGTATCCATTGAATTACAGAGAGCTATTCAACACGGATATAAAGTGTTGAAAATGGATGAAGTCTGGCATTTTGAACAGACATCCGACACGTTGTTCAGTGATTATGTAAACACCTTTCTAAAATTCAAACAGGAGGCATCAGGTTTTCCCACACATGTAGTGACAGACGAAGACAAACAGTCTTATGTTGACGATTATCTTGAAAATCAGGGTATTAGTTTGGATATTTCTAATATTTCACACAATCCCGCAAAACGATCTATTAGTAAGCTTATTCTTAACACACTATGGGGTAGATTTAGTTTACGAAGTCATCTCCCGACTGCGGAGCTTCTTACAGATCCAGAAGAGTTCACTCAGAGGCTTTTTAGTAATGCGTATGTGATAAAACATTTCTCATTTGTATCTGATACAGTGGCTTTAATCCAATGGTCTTATGGCGAGCAAGATCCCTCCCCCACTCGTGATGTTAACGTGTTTATCGGTGCATTCACCACAGCATACGCACGACTTGAACTCTATAATCTTTTGGATAAATTAGATAAACGTGTGCTTTATTCAGATACAGACAGCATTATTTTTGTATCGAAAAACGATGAATGGATTCCTGAAACAGGTGCATATCTGGGTCAGCTCACCAGTGAATTAGAGGCAGGCGATTTCATTTCGGTGTTTGCGGCATCGGGTCCGAAATCGTACGGCTTTGCCACAGCAAACGGACATACATGTCTCAAAGCAAAAGGCATTACGCTTCACGCCAAAAACGCTCAAATAGTTAACTTGCAGAGTCTGACTGGTCTAGTGCACTCATATGTTGAGACAGGTGTCAGCCAGCAGCTGCTAGCTAACTCGGACACCATCAAACGCAATAAGTTGCGTTTCACACTGCATAATAAATCAGTCGTGAAAAGTTTCAGAATTGTGTACAACAAACGCATCCTTTTACCAGACTACACAACATTGCCTTACGGATTTTAACAATATTTTGTGAATATGTGTGAAACTGATGTTTTTGACTGCAGACTGCAACACCCCTTTTCCGCCATGATTAGCGGTCCAAGCAATAGTGGGAAAACTTTTTTTGTAAAGACTCTAATGTATAATTCAGACAAAATGTGTTCTGTGAAGTTTGATAATTATGTGTACATTTATACATGCTGGCAATCTTTATACGATGAATTGTTACATGCTTTTGATATTAAATTCATTGAAAACATCCCAAAGAAATTGGATGATGATTCATTATTCCCTCCTGGTAAGAGATCCCTATTAATTTTGGATGATGTTATGGGGCAAGCAGCGTCCAATTCTGAAGTCGAGAAGATATTTACACAATATGTACATCACAAAAATATGAGTTGTTTGCTACTGATACAGAATCTATTTTTTCAGGGTAAATCTACCAGAACAATAGGGCTTAACTCTAATTATTTAATAATATTTAAAAACCCTCGAGATAAGCACCAGATTGGTGTTTTGGGTCGTCAGATGTTTCCCGGTAATACAAAGTTTTTTATTGAAGCCTACCAAGATGCAACTAGTCTTCCTTTCAACTACCTGCTAATAGATTATAAAACACAGACACCTGAAAGATTTAGACTCAGAACTGATTTACTGTCTGACTATCCTGTGGTCTACGTCCAGAAAGGAGTTTAAAATGACTTCGAGGCTTTCCAGAAATCTGTACCTTTTAAAGTTATTATACAAGAGCTCACCCAAACAGCGAAAGGTTATTCTGAATTCAGCACCTGACGAGCTCATACTGGCTCTATGTGAAGTGGCCCTCAATATTCTTCACGGTAAGATCCCTCTAACTGCAAAACAGCACGGCTCTTTAAAAAGGAGAAAGACGGTAATAAAATACGTTGCTAATAAAAAGATCAATATTGCAAGAAAAAGACGTATGATTAACCAAAAAGGAGGGTTTTTACTACCTGTTTTATCTGTGGCACTACCTTTCATAACTAGTTTGTTAACTAGAAACTGAATCTGAGGAGAAAAAAAAATGCAGCATACTGAAAAATTGTATCTTGTGCCAAAGCATCAATTAGATAGACTAAGGAATGTACCGCCGCGTGAAAATATCCATAAGGCCGTGGAGGAAAACTTGGATTCATCTATAAGAGAGATATTACAGAGACATGATCTGGGCACACATGAAAAAGCAAAACTATACACACACATGTTACAGAGGTTTCTCTCTGTGTCAAAGCATAACGATCTGGATAGCAGCACTTTAACGCTGACAGTGCCGAGTCAGGAGGGTGAAAATGAAGAGGCACCTGTCACCTCTCATAGTGTAGGTGATAGGACTGAGACCGGCACTGAAGACGTAATCGTATCAGAGGTGCTAAACAATGTGTCTCGGAGAAGCTTGAAAAATGTAAAATACATTTTAGATAAAATGTCTAAGGCCAAGCAGTTGTCTTCATGGACAGACACCGGAGAATTTGTTTATAAAGGGAAAATCACCACACATCCCTTCAGACACACCGGATACAGATGTATTTAAATCGCCTGCATTAGACACTAAACAATGGTTACATTTTTAGCAATTTTTTTTTGTATCGGTATAATTGGAAATGTTTATCTGTTTTACAAATATTATTGGATGTTAATCTGTGTATATCATAATTATGTAACTGTATTTTTAAGCTGTATACTAATATCTGATGTCAATAAAGAAAAGAAAACGTTTAATCTGTTTTACAAGTTTGTTTATTCATCACACACATAAACAATACATCACACCACACATTAATACACCTGAAATGTTTTGCCAGACTGTACACACTGAATGCATTTAAATGTTTTACCGTTACAGAGACTAGGTTTCAATTTTTTCACAAAGAGAGAGACCATGATGTCATTTTTTAACAAATCATTATGGTACATTTTTATAACATTCTCATATTCATAGCCTCTTGATATATAATACAGAAAAAACACACAATGTTGTCCACAGGTGTCGGAAGCATAATCTTGAACTTGTTTGTCTGAGTACTGAACGACTGTAGAATTGTTTTTTAGAAAGTTATGAAAAGATGCAGGAAAACGATGTGCATCTGGTGTGTTACCAAAGCTGTCAAAAAAACAGCCGACGCCATCTCGACGTATGTATATAGCGATCCAGTGTTCTCCTGGTTCGTCTGAAGCCTGTGTATTCGAAATTAGCATGCACGGTATATCCTTTAAAGGCTCTTTGGGTAGGTAATCGCTCGGTAGTACACCTAAAAAATTTGTGTTACAGGAAATTTTATCCATCAACCCCGTCAGTTGCACAGTGTTCATTTCAGTAGTGATCTGCGAACACCTGTCTCCGATTTGATATCTCTATAATTGAATCAAAAACTGAATATATTAAAATATTAACAGGATGTGGGAGGGGTACTCTGAAACGTACTTCTAATCTAATATTTCCTGATTTAATCAGCGAAACGTGTTGACCGCATTCCTCGTCGGGTGTCAGGTTAAACGCATAGAGAGTGTATCCTTGCAGGAAATCTTCACGATCTATAACCATAGACTGATTCTTTAGATGTCGTCCAGTGGCTGTCACTAACTGATAAAACTCTCTCACGGCAGACCCGTTATTATATTCCGGTTGAAGGGGGCGAGAAGGGATCGGCTGTCCATCACAGGTCAACGTAAGAAATTCAAGATGAAAATGTTTAAAGGCAAAAGGGTTTTTGTCGTAAGCACCGGAAAAGGCTGTGTTTTCCGTCATGGCCAAAATGATAGATTTCGGCAGCGTCCCGAGGAAGAGATTTTCATGGTTAGATACACGTGCACCTGCTGGTACTGAGAAATTTTTCACACAGACTCTATCTATGGGGTATTTAGCAGTGGTCGAGAGAAGAGCTTGCGCATGCCCCAAGCGCACTGCCGGGGATACGGTGACTCTTTTCACAAAAAGCGAAGCCGATAGTATATTAAGCTTATAATCGATGGCATCATTACGCATCAGACAGAATGCGTCTTTCGCACGAGTTAAACGAACCCGTATATCCACTCCGTTCAATAACAACTTCGATTGAAAGAAGATGTCGCTGTGAATTGGTGCTAGTAGCTCTACAACGCTACTGGCGTTTGTGAACGCTGCTCTCTTTGTTAACCCGGCGTTTGCCCCTCCAGGATCTGTAGCATCTATGTGCGCTGAAGAATCTTTGTAAAATAAACCTGCTGAAAAGTTACTCTCAAGAGTGTCTTTTCCGTAATTAATGAGGGCTTCTATGATACACCTGTAGGGATATGTGTTGGAACTCTGAGACACTAGTCAAGTCAAGTCAAGTCAAATATATTTATATAGCGCTTTTCACAATACAGATTGTATCAAAGCTGCTTTACAGTATCAATCAAAACAACTCAACAATGTTTGTTTATTACTGGACATCCAAAAAGGACATCCAAGTTTGGTAGAGCTGATCAATGGTATGATTGTTTAATTAATTTGAATATCCCCAACTGAGCAAGCCAAAGGCAACAGTGGCAAGGAACCGAAAAACTCCATCAAGTGACCCAATGGTGTCCTAAAACTCCATCAGATCACCCAATGGAGAAAAAAAAAAACCTTGGGAGAACCCAGGCTCAGTCGGGGCCAGTTCTCCTCTGGCGTTTATGAACTAGAGGCCGAATTTACAGTAACTGTAAGATAAAAATTTATATGAATGCCTGGCTAAATAGATGCGTCTTTAGTCTAGTTTTAAACTGGGAGAGCGAGTCTGAGCAACGAACAATATCAGGAAGGCTATTCCAGAGCTTCGGAGCTAGATGTGAAAATGCTCTCCTTCCTTTGGTGGATCTGGATATCCTAGGAATGACCAGAAGCCTCGAATTTAGTGATCTTAAAGAGCGCGATGGATTGTAGGGCGATAGAAGATCCGTTAAATAGACTGGAGCTAAACCATTTAGAGCTTTATAGGTCAAAAGCAATACCTTGTAATTAATACGGAACTTTATAGGTAACCAATGAAGTGATGATAAAACTGGTGTTATATGATCATATTTTCTTGATCTAGTAAGAACTCTAGCGGCTGCATTTTGGACTAACTGTAGCTTGTTTATTGAGGATGCAGGACAACCAGCTAATAAAGCATTACAGTAATCTAGTCTCGAGGTCATGAATGCATGAACTAACTTTTCTGCATCAGAAACAGATAGCATATTACGTAGCTTAGCAATGTTTCTAAGGTGGAAAAAGGCAGTTTTTGTAACATATGAAATATGCTTTTCAAAAGATGCCGTTTTTAGAACCGATAAGTATTACCTCTGTCTTATCTGGATTTAATAAAAGAAAGTTACACGTCATCCAATCTTTTATATCTTTAACACAATCTGTCAATTTGGATAATTTAGCGTATTCATTTGGCCGTGATGAAATATATATTTGAGTGTCATCAGCATAGCAATGGAAACTAATTCCATGTTTCCTTAGAATATTACCAAGTGGCAGCATATATATTGAGAACAATAAAGGGCCTAACACAGATCCCTGCGGCACTCCATGGTTTGCCGAAGTCATGATCGATTTTTCTCCATTTAAGTAGACGAAATGGTAGCGGTCAGATAAGTATGACCTGAACCAGCTTAATGCTTGTCCTTGAACACCAGTGTAATTTTGTAGTCGATCTAAGAGTATTGTGTGATCTATAGTATCGAACGCAGCACTAAGATCAAGTAAAACTAGTACTGAGATACAGCCTTGGTCCGAAGCTAAAAGTAGATCATTTATGATTCTAACAAGCGCAGTTTCAGTGCTATGATGAGACACTAGACGATCGCCTAAAGGGACATCGACCTGAGAGAATATTGTCGATCCGGGATAATTAATTAAAGCCGTTGGAGCTCCATCAGGAATGGGATCACCGTTCGGAAGAGTTATTTTGATGCGTGTATATAGCAGAGTGTTATTCAGATCTGTGTAATCTTCACCAGCCCCCGCTATGAAGAATTCGATGGGGGACGAATCTGTTAAAGCTGACACTGGAGTTATCTCCACATATGTATTTTTTTCAATAGCTGTTTGTGTCAAAGGGAGCGTAAACAGATCCAGCTCTGATTTAATGCACTCGTCAGACATACAGTGTAAAAGAGACATGTTTTAGAAAATAGTGATACCCCGTCTTTTTAAATTTGTAGATCTTTTCAGCCGTTTCGTGCTAGTTCTTCGCTTGCTTTTTGTAACTGAGCGTGTTTTGCTAGAGCGTCTAGTCTTCTTTACAGCAAGGGTACGCCCTCTTCTCATACGGGTACCTGGAGGTTTACGTGACATCACCATCATGCCATGGCCCTCCTGTCCATTTTCATTATTATTATTATAAGACTTTGTTAGAGCACTGGTGACAACATCACTCATTATGTTTTTAGCGGCTGACTTTAAATGCGGTTTTGCTATACTGAACCCCCTTCTAAAAAAAGGTAGAGCCATTCGAAAAAGACCTTTAAAAAGTCCACCAATCCCTGAAGCAAATCCGGACCCGTACATAACACCGCCCCCTGCGTACCCCGGAAGCCCATTACCGGCCTGAGCCCGGTAGTATGATATGTATCGTTCGGGATCCGCTTTGTACGGAGTGAGATAAGCCATTTTAAAACGGTTGATGTTTCACAGGTCTAAAATGCAGTTTGGTAACAACCTTTCCGTAGGTGAAACGCACGTCCTGGTTTAAATCGTCTTTTACATCAACAGAGATTTCTGTGATACAGCTCTTATTAACCCGTACGTAATGAGCTTTGTCGTATCTGACACTGACTGTATTGTTAGTTTCACCATCTATATATACAGTTGCTAATAAAGGTACATATGCATCACCAACTGATTGATAGTCTATTATGTCCGTGTATACGTACAGTGTGTAGAATCCGGCTCTTATATCAGCCTGGTATGGAGCATATGTGATGTGTGTGTCTTGATGTTCATCCGAACTGTTTACAGTTTCTATAGAAACCCCCGGTTTTAAACCCAGGATGATCGCTAGTTTGCCATAAAATGTCAACGAAGTCCTGTGAGGTGCTTTCAGAAATACCTTATTCTTTATACGGTCGTAGGCGAGACGTACCCTCTGGGGGAGAGAGACATTTATATCCCTGAGCAAAATGGGTACATCCTCAAAATACCCACATTTTAATGTATTCCGACTCGTTGATAATTTTAGAGCATTCTGAAACGTATCACCCCTTACATCATCCAGCTCGTAGTTATTCTGTAGTACACGTTGTTCACAAACAATAATAAAAACAGCGTCATCCTCATTAAATGTATACCATGTCAATGGATATTCAAATTCGACCAATGCCACCTCCCACAGACCTTTTAAATTTATATTTCTAGCCAATCTAGTTCTGTAATTAGATATATTGTTATCGGGGTAGATGTTCATCGATGCGTTGCATGGGAGCGTGACGTAGAATCCTTCCTCAGCCATGGTTATTATTTAATGACATCTGTCATGAATTCTCTATGGTTTTAACGGGCCCTGCAGATCCAACACCTGTTTTTCAGCTATCCAACTGTTAAATTTGGAGGGCCATCCCCACCATTTGACTAGAACGTACGTGACTTTTCCTCGTTTTTGTTTATGCAGAATCTTCTCAATCTTAAATGATTTATCATCACTAACAATAATTTTTTGTAGTTCTTCCTCATAAAAACACCCATCGATAAATTCCCCATCGAAGTCTTGTAATCGGTAGACGGGTGGGGTACGTGGAATGCATGCAGTTATGGTGAAGTATTCCTCTGTATAATTCTGCTCATACCCCTTAGTAAATATACCTCGGACTTTAGAGACTCTCACAACATCACCAATTGAGAATTTAAATTTGGGTGTCTCTTTACGTATTTTCCTGTATAAATTATTAAACACTACATCTTCATTTTCTTTATTCACATCCAACGGGCGCATTTTAATGGATTTGTGATAACTGGAATTATACCCCTCTGTCAGATCTTGCAATATATCACAGTAACGTTTGGAATTTACAGCTGTTAAAAACCTCCACATACGTGATTTTAAAGTCCTATTAAATCTTTCAACCACACTTGCCTTTAGATCACTGGCTGTTGCAAAATGGTGTATACCGTATTTTTTCATCAACTGTTGAAAATGCTTATTGAAAAACTCTGTACCCTTATCTGTTTGTAATTTTGCAGGTATATGGCATTCTCTCAAAATAGATAGAAAAGCTTTAGTCACTTCCGGCCCCGTCTTATTTTTCAGTACGCGTGTCCAAGCGAATTTACTGAAAATATCGATAACCGTAATTATGTATTTAATATTATTGTTCTGTTGTGAGAATTCCGACATGTCAACTAAATCGGCCTGAAATTGGTGATTTTTTCCATACACCATCACACGGTTTCGTTTATAATTTATTGGTGCAGTACGATGTAGAGTGTATGTGTCTTGACTGGAGAGCCAATCAGACACCTCTTTATCAGATAGTTTTACATTGTATTGCTGTAACACAGCCCGTTTTAATCTGTTTTTACCCCCCCAAAGCACCAGAATTCGCAGGGTCGTAGTAAATTTTCTTCATTAGCTCTGCCATGTCGACACTACGAGTTTTTTCAGACAATAATGAAACCCATGTAATGTTGTTCAGTTTTATTTCAGGATTATCTATTATTATTTCAGAAAATAATGAAACATACAACGTCGTTGGTCAGTTTTTTTTTTTTTTTTTTTTTTTTTTTTTTTTACAATCAACAAACAATAAAGTTTTTTTTTTATTTCAGGAACATTTATTAATTTTTATTTCAGAATAGAAAAAAGTATAGGGTTACAACATACACAGGTTTAATTATGTAGTAATCCAAACATCAAAATAAAATGCACACACATTTCAAAATTTTTCTCCAACATGTATTCGGTCATAATATCAATAATTTTACAAACATCCTGGTGCTCTTTTCTTAACAGTTTGCAGACATCTGTTACATACGTGCAAAGACATACAATATTTCCTATTCTAAGAGATTCCTTGCATTCAGGCATGAGTTCGAGAATGTTTTTGACAATTATACATGCATCTTTGTTTACAGATATATTCAACATATTATTCCAGTCACTCGATAATCTACGCACAGTGTTCATTTGAAACAATTTCGTTAGACCCGTATTATCCGCAGTCACGTCGGCATTTGACGTATGATCATCAATAATAATGTACAACAGCTTTGATATTTCACGTTTAATATGTGATTTAAAGAAATGTTTGGTGATCCAGGAGGCACAGGAATTCCCCATCATCACACACAGGTAGAGTCGGCGTTTTCAGCATCAGCAAGTTTCCAGGTGTCTACAGCATTGTACACGATCTGTTCACAGCTCTCGTCGATCAGCTTCTGTCTGATACACCCCAGGCGTTCCACTATGTACATTTCATCTTTGAGCTCAAACAAAATCGTCTCGATAGACCCCTGGATTCTTTGCAGATGAGTCGTTATTCCACACAGTTTCAAAGTCTTAGCCAAGATCTTTTTCAAGTCTGGCTGAAGAAGTTTCAGGTTGATCTCATCAAAACAACCATAAAAATAATAAGCAGCAGGCTCAAACAGACACGAATGTCTTGTTTGGGATGGGTGGTCTACGGTACATCCAACGCAGTCTTTCTTCATTTGCTTATCAATCAGATATTCCAATATGACAGTGACGACTGCTTTAATAATCCGGTGGCCAGTATCGCCAAGGCATCCGTCCGGCGCGTCGCCGGTGGTGTCCGGGGCGTCGTTGATTGGTTCATCAGCAGCCACTGCAGCTGCACGCTCAGCGCCCGCGTAGTTTGTGAGGAAAGACAGGTTGTGATATCCGAGATCAGTACAAAATTTATTTAGCCATTCAATGCTCTTCTGAGGATATCCATTAATAGCATCTGATAATCCATCTGCTCCGTAACCATCAATAGATCCGTTAGGAGAGAACGGGGTTGTGATATCCTCTTGAGACATGTTGAGTGTTTGAGACAGAATGGCAGTGTGGGCGGGTATTAATGTTTGTAGAGTGTAGGCGGTGCTATATACACGCCCCTCCTTGCAGGTGTGCACCAATCAGGATGAAACAGTTTGACTTTGACAGCCTTGTATCTATCATACGCGTCACTCCATTTAAAGAACTGCATGATCTTAGAAAAAATTTCCTCCAATACGGATAGGTCTTTCCATTGAAACATAAATTTTAAATCGTAGTATTTCAAATGTTCGGCCTCCACAATGGGCCATGTGCATTCTGATGCACCCGACACGAAATCACTGCATAAAATGTATATGTAGTCGTCAGGATTTTTGTTGGCATTATCCGCGAGGATCCGGTATCTCGTACCAGCTGATAATCCTTGCCACTCGCCGATGAAAAGAGGGACATCACCGCCGTCTTTCAAGTCTCTCCACACTTTTGTGTAAAATAGTATCCAATCCCTTTCTGTGAAAACCAAATCAGGGTCTTCAGAAGTATTCCACGTGAACATATCATCGTCATCAACGTTCAAGAGTCTGACTTCACGCATGTCTTTGTCAAACTCGTACGCGCACGCCCTTCCTCCAGACAGGTGAAAAGTGTACTTCACGTGGTCCGCCATCTCGTGGAGAAATCGTGTTAGTGGCGGTCCATGTATTTTTTTTCGCGGAGCCAATGTTAAATCCTCCATAACCTCATCGACGTTCCTTTCAGGAGTTTTGGGTGCTGCAGAAGCCATAGTTTCTAGTTGAATAAAAAATCACAAGTATTCCCCCGCAGAACGTGAGCTCCTTTTTAAATAGACCGCGGCGGAGGTGGAGGTGGAGACTCTTTCATTATGTGCGTGTGTATGTGACGTATGTGTGACGCTTGTTGTATTTCCCACGCTTACGCTGTGGAAGGCGTGTCGTGGGAGGATTCTGCGTGTGGCTCAGAACGCTCTTTCACATCGTCATTTCTGGTCAGATCTTTCATGTAAGCAGATGTGTTTTCGCTATGCTCCCCCGGAGATTACTTGAAAATCTCTCAACTTTGGAGAAGATGCACTCTGTTCACTTTTACACATCTTTAAACAGCGAACTGGTTAACTCATGTTATTTTTTCAACAAAACGGTTTGTAAAAACGTAAGGTCTTTTTTTTTATATGGTTTTAAACATATAGTTTGAATATTATGCTGTGTTTGAAACAGTTTTAACAATTTTAAGGTAAAAAAAAAAACTCTTTAACTTGTTTTACTGAAAATGATTTTAAACATATAGTTTAAATATTATGCTGTGTTTGAAACAGTTTTAACCATTTTAAGGTAAAAAAAAAAACTCTTGTTTTACTGAAAAACGTTTTTAAATGACATTTAACATTTAACCATGTTACAAAGCACAACTATTTGATGTAATAACACTAACACATTTTTTGATTACTTTAAGAAAAAATATATACTTTTTAACACATTGTTTTAAAGTGTATGAAAAAGTCTTTAATAAAAAACACTAAACTCATCTCTGACTCTATCATCCTTCTTAAAAAAGATTGTTTTGAATGTTTTTTATCATTTTTGAACATTTTCACATTAAGAGCTAGTAATCGTGGGGGTGACACCCCACCCCACAACTCTACAGATGTTCACACCCCTAAGGGAGGGGTTGGGGGATGAGGGGCTGAGTCTAGGGAATTCCCACGGTCACATGACATACCCGGAAGTGGGCGGGGAAAGGGGCGGGGCTAACGTGGGAAAATCCCACGCAGGCCATAAATGGGTAGGGGAGGGGCTTTATGATGGCAATAAATCACTCAATGTGACAGAAGCCGCCCTCAATACTCTCTTACGTCACCTCAGGGTAACCCCTGAAAGGGCCTGCGACATTATTGTGGCATGTGTTGTTCTCCATAATATTGCCATAATTAGAGGGTAGCAACACCCTGCCCTACAATTACAAGACCCCATCAATCCTGCAGATTTCCAGGATAGAAGGGTAGTCCGGGATATGATATGCTGCAATGTCTTCTCAGATTAATCATGATATCCACAACAACAAAAATAATATATATATATATATATATATATATATATATATATATATATATATATATATATATATATATATATATATATATATAATAAACAAAATCACAAATTTATATGGTGTTCTTTTTTTCCTACAAATGCAACCACAAAATAATAAAAATAATGAACAAAATCACAGCAATTTATATGGTGTTCTTAATTTCCTAAAAAAAAAAAAAAAAAAAAAACACACAAAAAAAATTGATTTTAAAATGGTTTCAATACTTCAAGAATTCACCCACCTCTAGCTTTAGTTTCAGAATCTCGATTTCCAGATCTGCCTTTTGGATCTGGCGGTCCAAGTATACAAGTTCTTTGCTGTTTTTTTCTATCTTTTTAATAAGAAGTCTATATAACTCCTGGCAACTGAAAATAGGTTAGAGTTACATCATGTCGTTCTAAAATTCAGAATTAAACTGTGGCATTACTGTAAATCACTGAACTGTGTTCATCTGTGCACCAGAAGTTGATGGACCTTCCTCCTGCTGTTCATCCACACTCTGGGGGGTAGAGATAAGAATTACCATTTATAGATATAAACTTAGATTCTATAGGCTACTCCACATATAAATGTGAATGTGTAGATTGTTAATATTGTAGACACATAATATTAACATTACCTCTGTAGGCATGTCTGTGGCAACAGAAACGGTTTCTTCATCCCCATCATCCTGTGAAGATGAGCATTTCATAGAGTACACTTTGTATACTATTTGTCAAAATGTATGGTCTATTGAGTAGGCTACTTACAACTATCTGGGGTTATGTTGGGACAGGAGGCTCCAAAAGACAGATATTACCATCCGAATCTGTTGGGACCAACAGAAAAACCCAACCCAAAGTAATATAAATGGAAAAATCACATTTAGTCTATCTATATAAAAAATAAACACATACTGTAGGTAGACCTCTTACATTTTATGAAGGCACTTAAATCTTCTGGAGTCACTGGTTAGTTCCTCCAGGAATTCCCTCAGCCATTGGCCTTCCAGCATTTAGGCTCAGGGCCATCTCTTCTGCATTTGTCAGAGGTGGCGATGCAGGTCCTCCCCCTGTTTTACGAGCCTCTGCCTTCTTTCTGTTGGCTGAGTAGAAGTCAAATGAGAATGAACATTTAGACCTGTCAAAAATGCTGCTGCATTGCTAGATACTGAATGCTATTTAGTCATTTAATATGTCAAATGCCATTTTGTAAAGCCAGGTAGCTACTCTACACCTATGATATGCCCAAGGCTTACCTGATTGAAGTATGTTTTTATATTTCATTTTCAGCTGCTGCCACGTTCTTTTGATGCCTGCAGGATTGCACATATACATGAAAATTAAATTGGGTTTAATAAAATACTGTTCTTCCAGTTTCACCTCTGATATTATAACAGTTGGGTAAGTTACTCTAAAATGGTTATTAATTACTAACTACAAATTACATATTCAACAAGTCTAATTAGATTAATGTAATAATTACTATCTCTAGAAAGTATTGGTCTACTTACTTAATTACTTTCTAAATCCCAAATCAACCTCAACCACTTGAACAATCAGGAGAGACAAGAAACTGGACTTCTAATGCTTTCAAATAAACAATATACAATTGCATGAATTATTCTTGAAATGACCCAAGTGTGTAACTAGAGGGAGAAGGTTACATTAAAAATCTCCCTATTAAAATTTGATATTAAATCCACTATTGTTTTATACAGAATTGTTTTATAGTCTTTAATTTAATTACAGTATTTAGATTACTTAGTAATTAATTAACCCAACACTGTATAAAAGTAATTAAAATGTAAACTTACGCATTGACTCGAGCAGTTATTTTCTCCCAAGCTAACCTTCTGTCCTTCGCCGCTGCAGCCAGGTTTTTTTTTTAAATATGTGTTCAAATTCTGCATATGCTTGCATAAGCACGTCCAGTTCTGCTGGGGAGAAATATGAAGACCTCGTTTTGTCGGACGCTGTTGCCATGGTGACTCATATCTGCTCTCCATTGATAATGGCTTTTTATAGTTGTGGTCCACGCGCTTAACTCAGAGTCAGTCAACTCAGAGTTGGTTGAACTAACTAATTTCAGCTGTTCTGTAACCGAAAACTCAGAAATCCCCATCTCTGAGTTAAAACTTGAGTTGACTTACCCTGAGTTGGTTGAACCTCTTTATTGAAACGGGCCCCAAGTCTCTGCCTCTTTGTTCTCTTACGAGAGTATCTCTCGTACTGCGTAATATCTTACGCTATGGGGAAAACTCTTTTCCTCGAGATATTGAAGCCAAAAATTATCCTTAATTTTAAACATGCAAAACGCTTTGCAGCAGCAAGCAGACAAGGGCGAGACGGCTCGCACGCCCATTGGCTGCCTTGCTGGAAAAGCTGCAGCCTATCGAGGTGAGGCACTGCGTGACGTAATGACGAATGGGGACGCTTCGCGCCCATTTCGTCATGTCCCGCCAGTAGAGGCGTGGTCTCGCCCTATAAATACCCCCTCGATAGCTGAATTTCCTCTGATTTTTCTACTCTTCACGCGAAGCTCACGCATCGCTGGATCCAGAGTGAGAAGCCGCGCCGTTGACTTGTAGCCTTATCAGCGGGACGTGCCATTTCTGAAGTCGCTGGCCCAGCCGCCTTCAACCGCCGTACCTGCTGCGCTTTCCGGCGTACTATATCCTTTTACTCTGCTAAGTGTGTGTGTGTTTGCTTACGTGACGCAACACCCATTCTCTGTTCTAAAAGAGCTGCGTCTTTTTAAAGATGCCTTTCTGTGGCTCGTGCCGCGCCCAACTCAGTGATGAGGACCGTCACGTCATCTGTCGTTCTCTGAGCCCGCGTCCCAGCCTTCTCTGCCGCGCCGCAAGAAGCGTCGCGCCCAGCGCGCTCCCGAGCCTTCTCCAGCCCGCCAAAGCACGCCGGTTCGCCCGCCTGCTTCGCCGGCTTCACTTGAGTCGCTCCCGGACGGACAGCGCCCGCCGTCTGCCGCCGCTTCCGCTCCCGAGTTGGACGAACCAGCTGAGGTATGCTCTCTTGTGGCTTCTGATAGTGAGGATTGGGCGAGCTCTGTGGACCTCCCCCCGCTGACATATCTAGCCAACCCTCTGGAAAGAGACCCGGCATTGAGGCTGAGCTGATGCGTCTGCTCACCCAGGCCGTGGAGTGCATCGGCCTCGAGTGGGAGAGGCCTGCTTTGCCGCCGCGCAACAGACTCGACGGGCGTTTTCTCAAGAAGGACGAAGCCCCGTCTAGGTCTAGGGCCGCCCCCTTCCTTCCTGAGCTCCACGACGAAGTCACTAAGTCATGGACTGCCCCTTTCTCCGCCAGGATGCGCACTTCCACCTCTGCGGCTTTTTCCTCTGTCGTTGGCGCGGGAGATAAAGGATATCTTTCCGTTCCTCCTGTGGAGGCGGCGGTCGCGTCGCATCTCTGCCCGCCCTCTGCGGGACGGCGCGCGCAGACGACGCTTCCTTCTAAAGCCTGCCGGGTGACTTCATCGCTGCACGGGCGTGCTTACACAGCCGCTGGACAGGCGGTCTCAGCGCTGCATACTATGGCGATCTTGCAGATTTACCAGGCCGACCTTCTCCTTAAATTGGACGAGGAAGGGCCGGGTGCTGTCAGTGTGGCGGATTTACGAGGCGCTACGGACCTTGCTCTACGCGCCGCTAAAGCCGCTGCTCAGGCCATGGGGCGGAATATGGCCTCTCTCACCGTTGCTGAGAGACATCTGTGGTTGACGCTGTCTGAGATGACGGAAGCTGAGCGCTCTGTATTCCTCGACGCGCCCATTTCCCCTGCGGGCCTCTTCGGATCTGCCGTCAAAGATTTCGCGGACAGATATTCTGAGGTACAGAAGACTTCGCAGGCCATGAAGCACTTCCTTCCGAAGCGCTCGAGCTCCGCTGCAGGTCGCTCTAAGCAGCCGTCTGCTCGCAGCTCGCAGCCTCGGCCTGCATCGCCCGCAGCCGCCGCTACACAGCGCCGCCAGTCCCGGGATCAGAGACCGCGCTCTCGCTCTGCTGGACGCTGCCCCGCTCAGCGCGGGCCCCGGCCTAAGATTGAGCTCAAGCCCGAGGCCTCGAAGCTTTCCTAGCCACTCTAGGAAAGCGACGGTGTTCGGATCCCGCTGCGGCCGGTTCCCCACCGAAACGATTCGCTCGTTCAGTTCCTTGCGATGTGACTGTGCCAGTGTATTTAGCAGTGAAGCAGCCGGTGTCTCAGCCCGCTTGCCTGCACACAAAAGCCGTTTTTATGGCTACCCAGATAAATCCAATAAAGAGTGTATTTTCTGGTATGCCGGCCACGGCCGATGGTGTTATGAGTGTTGTAAGAATGCCCACGCCCCAGTGCCCATTCCCACACCCAGACACAGCCCGCCACGGTGCGAGGCTAGCACACATAAATCTGACTCAGGTCGATTGTGCACACAATGTAGTGAATGCGCCCATACAATGCCCGCTCCCGCTACATGCCGCGTGTCCCTTGGTTTCTGTAAAAACGAAACCAACACACATTCTATCGGCTCCGACCGAAAGCGTGTACAGTGCAGTAGATGTGCCCGTAAGTTTGCGCCCACATCCCCCCGCAAGCACGCCGAATCCCACGGGATTCGCCCCGCTCACTCTCGCTGTGCGTCCCGCCATAGAGAATTTGAGCGCGGCCAGGCTGCCCGCTGTGTTCAGCGCGCCCCCCGCCTCGAACGCTGTAAACACGGCGTTGTGTTCCCAGGGTACCGGGGCTCTCGAGCCGTTGCCTGGTCACGGCCAGAGCCCGGTCTGCATTCTACCTCTAGCTATTCACGCAGAAGCGTGGTCAAAGCTAACCGGGGTATCAGACTGGGTGCTGAACACTATAAAGAGAGGCTACTCGCTACAATTCGCACGACGTCCCCGCCGTTATACGGCGCGCGTCGAGACTACGGTGAGAAGCGAAGTATCTCATCTACTTCGAGCCGAGATAGCGAAACTGCTGAGCAAGGGGGCCATAGAGCCCCTTTCTCAGGCTCAGAGCGAAGGGGGCTTATACAGCAGATATTTTCTGGTACCGAAAAAAGATGGGGGTTTCAGACCCATTCTAGATCTGAGACAGCTGAACAAAGCGCTTGTGAAGCGCCAGTTCAGGATGCTTACGACCAGGGGAATCCTCGCGCAAGTGCGCCAAGGGGACTGGTTTATGTCAATAGATCTGAAAGACGCCTATTTCCAAATACAAATAGCGTCCCATCACAGGCGATTCTTGAGATTCGCGTTCGAGGGCCAGGCATATCAATACACAGTCCTGCCGTTCGGCCTGTCCTTGGCACCCCGTACGTTTACGAAGTGCATGGACGCGGCTCTCGCACCCCTGAGACTTCAGGGCATGCGAGTTATGAACTACTTGGACGATTGGCTGATTCTAGCTCGATCACGGTCAGAGCTCATAGAACACAGGGCCACACTGCTCGAGCACCTCGAGAAACTGGGCCTGACAGTCAACTGGGAAAAGAGCTCGCTGTGTCCCAGCCAGAGAATTTCTTTCCTGGGAACAGTGTTAGACTCGCTATCCATGACGGCACGCCTGTCACCGGAGCGCGTACTAAGTATTCAGCGCGTCGCGGAATCCTTCCGCCACGGCTCTATAGTCCCGCTCAGACAGTTTCAGAAAATGCTGGGCCTGATGGCCGCAGCATCCTCTGTACTCCAGCTGGGCCTGCTTCGCATGCGCCCACTGCAGAGGTGGCTGAGACCACGGGTCCCGCCCCGGGCTTGGACCACGGGCCGGTGTCGCCTCAGGGTCGACCAATGGTGCGTTTCGGCTCTGGAACCCTGGAAAGTAACCAGCTGGTATCAGACTGGTGTGAGTCTGGGGACCGCCTCAAGGGTGAAGGTGGTGTCTACGGACGCCTCCACCACGGGGTGGGGAGCGCTGCTCGAGGGCAGACCGCTGGCTGGCCTATGGTCAGAGCGGGAGAAGCTCCTTCACATAAACTGCTTGGAAATGATAGCAGTCGACAAAGCGCTACGGCGCTTCCGTCCCCTGATAAAGGGCCACCACGTCTTGGTCCGGTCGGACAACACGTCAGTGGTGGCGTACATAAATCGCCAGGGCGGCGTCGGGTCCACACGCCTCTGCAGGCTGACGGAACCCCTCTTGGTCTGGGCCCAGCGCAACCTCCTTTCTCTGAAAGCGGCGCACGTGCCTGGGCACCTGAATGCGGGTCCAGACAGGCTGTCCAGAAACAACGTCCCGACAGGAGAATGGTCGCTGCATCCGCAGACGGTCCAGCTGCTGTGGGAGACGTTTGGCAGAGCGCAGGTGGACCTGTTCGCGTCCCGCGAGAACGCTCACTGCCCAGTATTCTTCTCGAAAAGCAGGGACGCGCTGGCCCACGCTTGGCCCAGTGGTCCCCTGTATGCTTTTCCCCCCGTCTCGCTCCTGCCTCAGGTGTTGGAGCGGATCAGGGAAAATGGATGCCCAGTGCTGCTTGTAGCTCCGCTCTGGACGAACCAGGCTTGGTTTCCGGTCCTGATGCGGCTGGCCAGCACTGCCCCGTGGCCTGTACCATTGAGGAGAGATCTCCTCTCTCAGGCAGAGGGCTCGATTTGGCATCCTCGCCCGGATCTGTGGTCCCTGCACGCATGGACCATCAACGGGTACCCGCTAGCCTCCCGGAAGGGGTGCTAAACACGATCGCGCAGGCTAGAGCTCCGTCTACCAGACGGCTCTATGCCTCGAAATGGTCGGTGTTCTCTACCTGGTGTCGAGCCCGTGGCTTTGCACCTGTGGACTGCGGGGTAAAGGAAGTGCTTGCCTTCCTTCAGGAGCTGATGGATAAGGGTAGGACCCCATCCACGCTCTAAGTTTATGTGGCGGCCATAGCATCGTTTGCTAAACCGGTGTCTGGCCAGTCACTGGGGAAAAACGACTTAGTCGTGCGTTTCCTACGAGGAGCTCGGAGGTTAAACCCTCCCAGGCCCCCTTCAGTCCCGGCTTGGGACCTTTCCACGGTCTTGGAGGCCATGAAAGGCGCCCCGTTTGAGCCGATCCAGCTGTCGGACATGAAGCACCTGTCCCTTAAGACGGTGCTCCTATTGGCTCTCGCTTCAGTGAAGCGTGTAGGGGACTTACAGGCGCTTTCTGTAAGCGCGTCAAGTCTGGAGTTTGGGCCTAACGACTCAAAGGTCGTACTCAAACCGAGGCACGGCTACGTGCCGAAATCCCTCAATACACCGTTTAGGGCCCAGGTAATTTCCCTGTCTGCCCTTCCGGTTCCCAATGAGGAGAGGGACGGGAGTCTCCTTTGCCCTGTCAGGGCGTTAAGGGCTTATGTGTCCCACTCGGCTGGGTTCAGACAGACCGAGCAGCTTTTCGTGTTGTTTGGCGGCCGTTCTAAGGGACTTGCCACTTCAAAACAGAGCCTATCCAGATGGATAGTGGATGCCATAGCGCTGGCTTACACTTCCAAGGGCCTGCAGTGCCCATTGGGTGTCAAAGCGCACTCCACGAGAGGCGTGGCCTCGTCGTGGGCATGGTATAGCGGGGTCTCCCTGCAGGATATCTGTACGGCTGCGGGCTGGGCCTCGCCGTCTACATTTATCAAGTACTATAACCTGGAGGTGCCCGCCTTACAAGCTAAGCTTCTGGCGGTCTGAACTTCGGGCTTATTGGCCGCCATGCGGCTTATGTGTACCCCTACGGGTCTGTTACCCCTAGGGGACGTTTATGAGGGAGTGATGCTTCTAGCCTCTCCTCCTCTACTCTGTGTGAGTTGTGGTGATTGTGCACTAGATGCGCCCCGGGCTTGGCCCCGGGACTCTGGTGTTGGATCCCTGTCCGCACGGCGTGTTGCATGGTGTTCCCCATAGCGTAAGATATTACGCAGTACGAGAGATACTCTCGTAAGAGAACGTACTCGGTTACTAACGTAACCTCGGTTCTCTCTAGAGAGGGAACGAGTACTGCGTATCTTGCCGTGCTTGGAATACGCTCTGGTTCGCTTCGGCGTTGAAAAATCAGAGGAAATTCAGCTATCGAGGGGGTATTTATAGGGCGAGACCACGCCTCTACTGGCGGGACATGACGAAATGGGCGCGAAGCGTCCCCATTCGTCATTACGTCACGCAGTGCCTCACCTCGATAGGCTGCAGCTTTTCCAGCAAGGCAGCCAATGGGCGTGCGAGCCGTCTCGCCCTTGTCTGCTTGCTGCTGCAAAGCGTTTTGCATGTTTAAAATTAAGGATAATTTTTGGCTTCAATATCTCGAGGAAAAGAGTTTTCCCCATAGCGTAAGATATTACGCAGTACTCGTTCCCTCTCTAGAGAGAACCGAGGTTACGTTAGTAACCGAGTCCGGTCTTCCTCCTGCCCTCTTTATAGCTGTCTGTAAAAAAAATGCATTAAACATTAATCAACCCACTCAGGATCATTCAAGGAGGCAAAAAATGTATTACTTTGCAAGACTCAGTGTTTTGTATGATGTTTGTAAAATTATTAGCCTATGAGCCTAACAATGGTCTATTATACTGCTGGTTGGACAATATAATCTAATAATGAACCACTTACTCGATCAAATGCTGCAATCAACCAATCAAAGTCACGCATTCCAGAGGGTAGTGTAATAATGTAACTTAGCCAGTGGTCATGTATGCACTAAAATGGCAGAATAAGTGAAACCTAGGATGAAAATGTCAAATTTACCTGTTGAAAAAAATGTTCGGACAACCCACCGGTCCCAGTCAAGGTTAGGAGCCATCTTGTTTTTAATGGCCTAAAAATTATTTAGGCCAACAGCACTGGCCATTCTCCACCCAAATGGCTGGGACCAGCTCCACCTCCTGAGTTTCAGCCAACTCAACAACCTTGAACATATCTGTTAGAACAAAATCTAGTTTTGATAAGCATATGCACAAACATAAACATATTTTTAGCGCACATGGATGTTTTCCACCCATTTTATGGCCAAATTTCCTTTTAGGAGTTTTTTTTTAATCAACACCAAATTTATTTGTAAATGGATGCGTGGCAAGGCATGGTTATGGTGCAGCCTCGATCATCAGTACTCCAATAGTGGCCTGTTTTTGCAAGTTATGCCAAGCTGGAAAGTACATAGTCAGACTTGTTATTTGGTCAGTCAAGGGATCCTTAAAACTTTAAAAGGTCTTAAATTAGAAACTCACGAGGATACACAGGAAAAATAAACACAACCAAATTAATACTGAAGATGACCAACATTGAACTGAACCAAACTGGAAGTATTTATACCAGAGAACTTAGTCATTTAATTCACCTGTTGTCATTTAATTAGCTAATCAAACAAACTGAGAATCTAGGTCAAGACAGACAAACTAAGAACAAAGGAAACTGATAAAAAAAAAAACGGAATATAATAATAATTGTGATGACAGGAACACTGGAACCAGCAGCTTTTATTCAGTTTCTCCTTTCACTTCAAAGCTGACCAAGAAAAAAATGCTAAATGAAATCATTGACACAAGTGAAGTAGTGGCACTGCAACAAAATTTATCTTGTTTTGGTAACCTCACATATTTCTCAACATGATCAAACAACTGAATGATTTTAAGGCTTGACGAGATTTTGCCAACCAGGTAGATACCAGACGGCTCTATGCCTCGAAAGAATTCAGAATTCAGCTCACAAGAATTCAGAGGATACTCAAAAAATGGTTCCATCAACACATATTCCCTGAAGACAATATACAGGTGCTGGTCATACAAATAGAATATCATCAAAAAGTTGTAGAGCCCTGCCCGGGCCTCAAATCTAGGCCCTAGCCCGGCCCTGGCCCGAGACGCTCAGGCCCTAGCCCGGCCCGTGTCCGACAGCTCATCAGAATGATCAGCCCGAGTCCGACCCGAGCCAGTAAAAAAAAAAAAAAAAAAAAAAAAAAACCTTGGATAATACACAGCCTGCCCTATGTTGCAGTCCGCAAACCAGATATGTTTCGTTTTCAAAGGCAAAGTATTTACCGGTAAGTTTATTTTCATTTCTTTATAAAGTTAATTAAGAAAAAAAAATGTTTTTTATTTTTATGACGACCAAGTAGCCGACAGCGAGTTAAACATGTTTGATCCATTGATTTATAGCCTCTCAAATCAACACTTTACTTGGCTAACTTACAATAAAATCCATAGATATAAAACAACTTAAGCATATCACACAGACAGTTAACGTTAGTTTAAAGGTGCCCTATAATGGTTTTTTTAATTATTTAATAATGTTTTCTGGGTTGCCCTTATAATGTTAGTATGTTTTTTAGATCAAAAATAGTCATACTTTAGAAATAAAAGGCATTTTTCCTAGCCTGATTTTAGTCTCTGATTTGAACACTCTGTTTGAAGGGGCGTGTCTGCTGTGAGAACAGGCCACTGCTGTGATTGGCTGACTTGCTTGCATATGAAATGAGACACGTGAAACTCTCTCGAATACTTTCACTACTGCTGTTAAATACGTTTTAACTATTACAGCTATCGAGATTAACGAATCGTGAGATGTTTTTAAAGTATTTAGATCTATTCCCATCACATAAAATGTTGCTGTGATGAGCATTGAGCAAAAGCAGATGACAGTTTGTTGATCGCGAGACAACGCAGTTTCTCTCTCTCATGCTTTCACCAATGCAAACGATGACATACAGTAAGAGCTTCGTTGTGCAGTGTAACAGCGTCATTGATTTCATAACGAGTTTGGCAAGAGAGATAAACTCGCGCTGTGTGGATTGTTCTTTGATCGCTTTCTGTATAGTTTATTCACTGAGAATTAGCCTATTTAACGTTAGTTATGTAGCAGCTATGCTCGTTACTTGGAGTTTGCTATTACTGTACTAGGATCTTGCGCTGGATCTAACACAGTGTAAATTATCGTTAATAAAATCACTACTTACCGGTTGCGGGAATATAGTTGGAATTACCCCCTTCTTCAGTTTGAGACGCTGAGAGAAGCTTGATATTGTCCAAGGTTCTAAAATAAGTCCGTGGTGAAATGGGCAGAGCAAACTAACAACTTCGAATTAAACTGTTGCGGTATCCGATTATATATAAACATCATCCACGCCTGTTGACATTTCTTTTCTGTGGGAAGGGTATGAAAAGTCCTCACATCCCCTGCACAGCCTGGAACATAGCATTTATTTCCATGATCTGCCATTTTCTCTCTGATCCTCGCTTGCTCTGATGACTCGGCTGTGCAGTGCTTGTCATTGAGGGGTGGGATATGCAAATCTTTGGAGGCGTGATCCCCGACTGTTGCGTCACAGTCGGTATTATGTGGAGATTCGCCTGTTTTTCAGGGGTGTTTTTTAAAAACGAGATTTAAATAAGAAGGAGAAAACAATGGTGTTTGAAATTCACTGTATGTCATGTCCATGAACTGAACTCTTGTTATTTAACTATGCCAACATAAATTCAATTTCACCTTATAGGGCACCTTTAAACGTTTGTTTAAACGTTTTTTTGTCATTTTTGAAAAGCTGAGGCAAACTGCTGTGCTGCTCAGAGCAACAGCGCTCGCAAACTAAATGAGTTTATACAATAGGCTACAATACAGAGAACGCAATCTAAAAAAATCAACATAAATTACATTAAAAACAACCATGCAGGTTATCTTACCTCAAAAATCAAGTCTTCACTACAGAACATGGCCATTCTTATTTCCACCTTACATCCTTGTTTCCAACAGACTCATGAAAATGAAGTCAAACAAAAAACAGCCTCCAAACATGGCTAAGAACAGTCTCAGAGCATCGTGAAGAAAAAGCACAGCATCCACAGTGGAAGGTTTTAATCCAGTCGTACTTTTTCCAGCTGCGCTGAAGTCACGCGTGCTACCGGGACACTAAACACAGAACGAGCCGGTCGCGCGAATCTCAGATCGCGCCGCCGGGAAACCTGTGCGCGTGCGTGTGTGTGTGTGCGTGAGCGTGAGCAGACTGTCATGTCAGTCATATGTCAGTGTGATAGGTTATAAAACGTCTTTCTATGTTTGTGTTTCAATCGTCATCTTCTCATATTTATTTTAATTAATGTCTAAAATATGCTATAAAAAAAGATAAGCCTAAAACCCGGCCCGGCCCGGCCCGCGTGTGAACTATGACGTGAAAATTGGCCCGAAGCCCGGCCCTAGGAGCGTAAATAAGTCGGGGCCCGTCGGGCTCGGGCTGAAATGCAGGCCTCTAAAAAGTTGATTTATTTTAGTAATTCCATTAAAAAAGTAAAACATGGATATTATATTCATTCATTACACACAGACTGATATATTTCAAATGTTTATTTAATTTAATTGTGATTAAAACTGACAACTAATGAAAATCCCAAATTCAGTATCTCCGAAAATTACAATATTGTAAAAAGGTTCAATATTGAAGACACCTGGTGCCACACTCTAATCAGCCAATTAACACAAAACCCCTGCAAAGATCTTTAAATGGTCTCTCAGGCTACGTTTACACATAGCCGGGTATTTAGAGAAACTAATATTTTCCTCCCCTTCGTTTTCAATAATAACATTGTGCACACACCCGCACAAATACGCCGCGAGCACCATCATAACTATGCCAAACCGATGGGCGGCAGTGTAGGGAGAAGGATAAAGCCAATCAGAATCCTCAGAATCGACACGAGAGAACCTAAAACCCAGTTTCTCCCAGTTGACACGGCAACACATAACCGGCGTTTTCAGAAATCTCCACTTTGGCCGGAGTTTTTAGAAATAATCGTTTTCTGTGATAAGAACGGGGTTTTCGTGTAAACGAGAGGCCAAAACGCAGGGAAATATCTGCGTTTTCCCTTCGTGTAAACGGGGCCTCAGTCTAGTTCTGTAGGCTACACAATCATGGGGAAGACTGCTGACTTGACAGCTGTCCAAAAGACGACCATTGACATCTTGCACAAGGAGGGCAAGACACAAAAGGGGAGGCGAAGGGAAGGAAAATATGTGGTAGAAAAAAGTGTCCAAGCAATAGGGATAACCGCAGTCTGGAGAGGATTGTGAAACAAAACATAACAGTCTAGACTAGTCTCATGATATATTGAGTAATCAACTGAACTTCTAACCTTTTCAATGTTTTTAATGATTTTTTTTATTTGAGATCTAAGTTTGCTTCTACCTAGTAACAGAAGGGTTTGCATATGAAAAACCAAATGTAATGCATCATGTAATTTTTGCCATGCTCCTATTCTATAAAAATTGTTGTATTCTTTTTGCTGGAGGTATTCTCTCTGAAATTTGTCTGTTGAAAATTAAAGCATATTCAAAAGCATTGTCTGGAGTCTGTCTAGTTAATGCTGCGCAGCAAGTTAGTTAGGGAAGCTTACTAGACACTTTGATAGTGTTATAGGAAAAGGGACGAGACATTGTCCAACTCGAAGCCAGATAAATTTGAGTTCAGCTCATGAAAAATGGGAGCAAAAACCAAAGTGTTGCATTTATAATTAAAAAAAAAAAAAAACCAAGACGTTTTTGCCTTCAAGATTTGTTGAACAAAACTTTTGACACTAATTAGACTTAGTCAAAAGACAATTGTTTATGATATTCACTGAGACTGTTCCTGACTGTTTTAAATGAACTTCCGTGACACCCTGTGCTAAATTTGTAAATAAATAATTACAGAAATTAAAAGGCGCCGTGACCGACACCGACCATACAACTTATGTTTTCTCGGAACATACAATGACGTCACTAAACAATGACGGCACAACTCCCCCCTTAAATGTGAGGTCTCCTCATTCATTAGCCAGTTTTAAATCGGTTCTTCTCTCTGGCTTTTAATTAGATTAGACAATAGCAGTAAGCACCAACGGGCCAATAGCAAAACATAACCTCCAAATACATTTGCATTAACCCGCGCTAGCTCTGTCTCTCATGATGCCTGCACCGTGGTATGAAGCAAGCGTTTTCAATGAATTCCTATGGGCGCTGAGCTTTACGCTGACTCATGAGAACTGAACTGAAAACACTGTCACCATGTAAAGCCCCGTTCACACTACAAGCGACTTTGTCGCTGCATGTCGCCAGTGGCTGGCGATTAGGGCTGTAGCGATACACTAATCTCCCGATACGATACGATACAACACACGATATTTAGCTCACGATATTCAGCCAACGATACGATTCGATATAATTCGATACACTTACATAATTTTCTGAAAGATTCATTTATTTTTCATCTTGTGAGTTTTCCATTTACTCTGATTAAATTAACTGAACTGAAAACATCAATTACACAATATATGTCTCTGACTGGACAGAGTCTACAGCTTACAAATGCTGGACAAAATGAATCAAAGATGTGTTGAGAAAATTAGTTCCATTTATTGAAACTGTAGCTTATAAGCTTTTGAAAACTAAATAAAGTGCAGTATTGAAAAAGTGCAACAAAATTATAAAAAGTGCAACAAATGGCCTGTTCTGAACAGTTTCTTTTAGCTTGACACTGAACATGCACTGGCCAGGGAGGCTTTGACGTGTGCCCTTGTCTGAGCGTACAGCCTGGTAATGCAAACCTTGGTGAGGTGTTCGCGGGTTGGAATAGGATAGCGGGGCTCCATCGCGTTCACCATGCACCTAAAGCCGGTGTTTTCCACCACCGAATACGATTTTTTTTTTTTTTTTACTAAGCCTATTTAAAATCGTATTTGATTGCAAAGCGCCGTAGCGCATTCGCGCAGAATACCTCTCGCACATCTCTTTCTCACTCACCCGTACCTCTCTCTCTCTCTCACTCATCCGTACCTCGCACTCTCTCTCACTCACCCGTACCTCTCTCTCTCTCACTCATCCGTACCTCTCTCTCTCTCACTCATCCGTACCTCGCGCTCTCTCTCACTCATGGAACACCGCTGGACAAATCTGTCCAACACAGCGCTGTCAATTTTGGAGACCCAGCTTTTAAAAAAGTTACTAGCCTGCATGCAAGGAGCCTAGCTAACAAGGAGACCTAAATTATTGTTAGAATACAGCTGGATTTTCGAGGTTAGCACGCTGTATATTTGGTACACTAGCGGCTGGCTGACCAAATCGTTCTTCATGCAACGCGAACGGTGGTAAACAAGGGGGATTTGAATGGGACTTGCATGTATCAATACTCGCAGCTTAAAAATCGATAAAATTGCCCAGCCTTACTGGCGATGAGGTCACTAGTGGGCGTTCCCACTACTGGTTGCCTAGTAATGTATTTGAATGACATCCAATGACAGCAAATCAGTTTTCTTGCCGCTAAAAACAAATATTCTGGAGGGAAGATACTAAATATAAATAGACTCCGTACATAAAAAAGGCTGAAGTGAAGCATGAAAATGAACGATAAACAAAAGGAGATTTTTGTCATTGCGGCCATGTATCTATGGTGAAAGCGCAAACGCCAGTCTGTCTGGGTTCATGACACCATTCAGGCTTGGAGTCAGCACGGCGAGTACCACCGGCTGGTGCAGGAGCTGCGGCTGGATGAAGTCCGGTTCCGGCAGTACTTCAGGCTGGACAGGACCCAGTTTGATGAGCTGCTGCGGAGAGGATTGGTCCCCTGATTGCAAAGGACAATACACGTTTCCGACTAGCCATTTCCCCCGGTGAACGGCTGGCAATTTGTTTACGGTAAGTATGCCCCTATTTAAAGGTCCCGTTCTATGCCCCTTTTTACAAGATGTAAAATAAGTCTCTGATGTCCCCAGAGTGTGTCTGTGAAGTTTCAGCTCAAAATACCCAACAGATCATTTTTTACAGCATGTTTAAATTGTCTTTTTTGAGGACTCAGAAAAACGCTCTGTTTTAGTGTGTGCCCTTTAAATGCAAATGAGCTGCTGCTGCACGACACAGGGGGCGGAGCTTCAAGAGCTCGCACTCAGACTCTTAGGACAATTTCATCTCATGGAATAATGATAACATCAGAAACTCTCAGTAACTGTGTTCATTTCGAGTCAGACAATAATGCCTACAGAGTCAGAGGGCTGTATAGAGATGGAACAGGTATAGTTTAGTAGTTTAATTGCGGTTATTATAACGTATTTGTCACAGGGGTGACTAACTAATGGGCAAACGAGCGGCAGGTGTGGAGAGAGGAGTTGCCTGGTGATTGGGGCACATGCTCCCAGGTGGAGTATAAAAGGAAGCCATTTTGAAGGGGAAAGCTGACACAGGAACGGAGACGGAGCGTGCACGCAGCAGGGGAGAGGCCGAGGGGCCAAGGCTGAGGCCGAAGCAGCGGTGTTCAGTGGGTTTGAAGTGCTCAGGAAAACCGTTGGGGTGTGGAGATCGCCCATTTGAGTTTGCTGGATCAGAGTGATCGTTTGTGGGAAGTCTGCTGGACTGAGCTATCGTCTGGATTGGTGCTGTGGAAGGAGAGAGAAGAGATAAGTGGACTGATTTCATCTTATGAGTATTTAAATTGCGGGAAGAGGATGCAGTAAATGTGGATCTGATTGTTGGAAGAGCTATGTGTTTCAGAGTGTGTTGAGGAGGAATTGAAAGAGAAATCCCTCGTAGAGCGAGCGCAACAAACAGAGTGGGGCCTCTGACCAGCCTTAACGTGTGAGTGAATTGCAGTGCTTTTGCCTTATTGATACACATTGATTTGTGGCTGTGGAATTGAAGTGAACACAAGTGTGCTGTGCCTTTGCTGAGAAGTGGCCCTAGCCCCATTCACACGCTGTGGAAAGTTACTATATCTGCTCCCCATTGGAAGTCAGCTGCACTGAAGATGGTACTCTGTACTGTGAAGGTCCTTAATTGTTATTTACTGTTTGAGCTCAAAAGCCTACAGCATCACTGGAGAAACGATCTTTTAACCCATCGTCTCCTCACTGTGAATTGAAGAGAGTACTGTGCAGATCCTTACCTGTTCCACTTACTGTTGAGTCCAGACGCATGCAGCACCACTGGAACGAAAGAGACCCTGTGAATCATTCTCCTGAAGTGAGTCTGCTGACTGCTGTGCTGTTCTATGAACGAAAGAGACCCTGTGAATCATTCTCCTGAGAGACCCTGTGAATCCTGGATTGAGTCCGCTGACTGCTGTGCTGTTCTATGAACGAAAGAGACCCTGTGAATCATACTCCTGAAGTGAGTCTGCTGACTGCTGTGCTGTTCTATGAACGAAAGAGACCCTGTGAATCATTCTCCTGAAGTGAGTCTGCTGACTGCTGTGCTGTTCTATGAACGAAAGAGACCCTGTGAATCATACTCCTGAAGTGAGTCTGCTGACTGCTGTGCTGTTCTATGAACGAAAGAGACCCTGTGAATCATTCTCCTGAAGTGAGTCTGCTGACTGCTGTGCTGTTCTATGAACGAAAGAGACCCTGTGAATCATACTCCTGAAGTGAGTCTGCTGACTGCTGTGCTGTTCTATGAACGAAAGAGACCCTGTGAATCATTCTCCTGAAGTGAGTCTGCTGACTGCTGTGCTGTTCTATGAACGAAAGAGACCCTGTGAATCATTCTCCTGAGAGACCCTGTGAATCCTGGATTGAGTCCGCTGACTGCTGTGCTGTTCTATGAACGAAAGAGACCCTGTGAATCATACTCCTGAAGTGAGTCTGCTGACTGCTGTGCTGTTCTATGAACGAAAGAGACCCTGTGAATCATTCTCCTGAAGTGAGTCTGCTGACTGCTGTGCTGTTCTATGAACGAAAGAGACCCTGTGAATCATTCTCCTGAAGTGAGTCTGCTGACTGCTGTGCTGTTCTATGAACGAAAGAGACCCTGTGAATCATTCTCCTGAGAGACCCTGTGAATCCTGAAGTGAGTCTGCTGACTGCTGTGCTGTTCTATGAACGAAAGAGACCCTGTGAATCCTGAAGTGAGTCTGCTGACTGCTGTGCTGTTCTCTGAACGGAAGAGACTTTTAAAGTTGCTTTTAACTATTTAATAAAGAACTTATATTTATTTGAAATGCTGTGTCTGCCTTTCATGAGTCTCACGGCACGCTCCTCGGGCGGTGGTGCGCTAAGAAGGGGGTGGGCGGCCCGCTGGCGCCCGCCCCTTCACCTGTGACATATTTGTCATCTGCTTGAATGTATCCAGCATTATTAATAGCCTAGCTACAAGTCTGCTGTGTCGGACCAGGTCCGAATCATGATCAAAAATATACTGATGAGTTTAATAAAGTTTATTGTACATCACACAAAAGATGAAGCGTCAGTTTTACTTCAGAAAATCACCGCTGAGTAAACACAGTAAGTTATAAGAAGTGCGCGAGTTGAGGGAGTATTCCTGTGGGCGGACGTTAGTCCGAGAACTGTTCTACTGACGTCATTAAAGATGGAAGTCAAGGGATGTAGTCCAAACCGGCCGTTCGCTGTAGGCGACTTCTGTTAAATAAAATATCTCGCTTGGCATTGAACTTTGAGCTTTATAATTTTACAGATATTATTTATACTCTAACAACAACATTACACACTAACTTAAGTTTGAAACATGGGATCGCGAAGAACGGGACCTTTAAATGCGTTTACTGAACCAGGTTGATTTAAATTTTTCAATCGATTTAGATGCTTTTATATAGACTATCACTTTTAATTTAATTAATATATAAATACACACACATAGGCCAATTTTTAATCACGATTAATCGCATGAAATTCTTACGATTAATCACATTGTTACGCGCAAAATTGAATAGTGAATTCTAAAGTAATCTGTTGCACACCTTTGATTTAAATGTACTGCTATAAACACAAAAGTGCAATAACATGTGCTTTGCAAAAACTTTAAGCAAATAAGGTGCTTTATACCAGCAGTATTCTCTTTACACAGTAGCAATAAAATATGTATTGTAAATCTCAACTTAAACATTAATGTAAATCAAATATTAAAACAAAGCTATTTGGCACTGGGCATTACCCTTTATCTAGTTAAAACGAGTCCAGTTTTTTTTTTTTCTGAACAGGTATCAACAGGTAGCCTATCTTTTATCAGGGAGCAGCAGAAACAGTCTATGTAGTCAGAGGTCATGATCACTACTACAGATATAAGTCGACCACCCTTACTTCTCTGATAGTAGCTTAGGTTTGGTCATGCCATGGTTTCCCACGTACACTAAGATTAGGCTACATTAAACAGAGATAAAGCCCAATATACTTCTGCGTCGAACTTACGTCGTAGGCTGTGTGTAGCGCGCGTAGCCGCGAACCCTGATGTGCACCTCTCCAAAAATGTAACAACGCGTCAATACGCATACCGTTTCACATGCTCCCGTAATTGCGCGTCAACGCGGACAACGACACAGAAGTATAAATGAAAACCAACGTAGAGGCTCCGGCGTAGGTCCGACGCAGACGTATAAATCAGCTTTTAGAGTGAGGTGAAGTGGTCGAGCACAAGGTGCAGCGAAAAGCGGGTGCGTTCCTGTGAAACTGTTGAGGTCAAGCTCGCCTCACGCACGCGCCCGCGCACGCCCGTTACCGAACTTGAATTGTCTATAACTTTTTGTACACGACGCCCAGCACAAATCATTGGAAGAGAGACTGATCCTCGGCTCGCTGTTTGTTAGGTTCCAGAATCGAAATAGTTATCAGGACATCAACATGGCAGAGCATCCCCGCTAAACTAAACACAGGCCTATCAGGTAAAGTTATGTATAATTTTAATTTAAGTTAAAAAGGCTACAGCTGCGTAGCGCACAGAAGCCGTTGGTTACTATCCGCGCCTGTCATTCACTCGCGGAGCGCTGTCTCCCTTTCTGTTCACCTGAGAGAACCTGCCAAAGCCTCTCTCCACTACTTGTTTGGGTGGGTTATTGCTGGCTGACCAACATCCCAGCCCTCCTGTGATCCATGGTTTGACTGTATGCCTGTGTGTATTCAGAGCCAGTGAGCAACGGACTTTCAAAAAAAAAAAAAAACTGCGTTAACGTGCGTTAAAAAAATGAACAGTGAACGCGTTCCACACATGCGCAGTAGATCGGCTGGGACAGTTACAGCAAAGACGCGCTTTTTTCCAGCACATGCGCTGTTAGCCTAGTGCCGCAGTAGCAAACATGGCAACGTTGATGCAAGAGGAAGAGCTGCTTTGTCTGCTATACTTAGTACAGAAAAAGAAAAAAAAGGCACAATCAACACAAGGCACAATCTGACAACATTTTTCCAAACACCAGCAGGACTTGTGCCATGGCAAGAAAATGTAGTTAGGAGGGGGCTCCAGAACATTTAAATGAATGCACATTTTGGTGTTTTTCACTTCCAGACTTTTTTTTTTTTCAATTCTATAACTACATTACTTGTTAAATGTGTATATTGTGTATTGACTTCATAAATAAACAGCTGTTTGATTAGGTACTTTTGATTGTTGTTCTTTTAAAACCTCAGACAAAAAAAATATGGAACACACAGAAAATCTTTACAAATTTATTTGACAGTGTAAAAACACCCAACACCAACAAATACATTAACTGTCCTTTTACTGACTGCTGTTCATTTGATATGCCTACTTTTGTCTCTGATAAAGAAGCGGGTGTATTTCAAACTTTGCTTCCATGCAGTCATGGGCTGGAAGTTTTGCCAGCATACCCATCACCATCACACCAAAGGTGTGGTCCTCATTGTTCAGATTCTCTTTTTCTTTATCAATTTGATGAAGCCGCTGGATGATAGCATCTTCAACGGGTGTGGTAGGTGTAGGTTTTTTCCTTTTCTGAGAAGAGGAAACAACCTCACTTGTGGAAGATGAGGAAGGTGTGGATGGTGACACAGCTGCTGTGGGTGGCGGTGAAAGAGTCTCTGGTGGCGATTGAGTGGACATCCTTGGGGAAATGGAGGACTCTTGTGTGTCTTGGGTGTCAACTTCTTCCATGTTCAGTATGAATGCGTCACTACCTTCCTCTTCCTGCAATATATTCATATCAGTATGTTAGATACTATATATCCTGACAATGCAGGACAGAAACAGAAATGTAAATTGCTGTAGTGGCTTCCTTTCCTTCTTAAGCCACTTCCGTGAGGGAAAGTATGTTTGACGCTACACCTGTTTTAACAAGACTTGAGATTTATTGTAACAAAAAGGTGAAAACTTAAAGACAAAACTCTGTGCTCCAAACAAGCAGTGTGGTGTAATGTAGGTCAAAAAACTGTCTCCCTTCCCCTCTACCCTTGCCACATCACTTCCTGCTTAAGATGGCTACCTTCAGGAAGTCCCCAGAAACGGGTGCAATTCTTTCCCTTTACCACAGGGGGGAGTGCAGACAGTAGTTACATACAGCAATGACATTAAGTAACATTATTATTAGCCTTATGGCTCCTACATTCCGGCCCCTTAATTGACGATGATAAGGCAATTATATAAAATATACATATATTGAGGAGCCATATAAAGACATATTTACAATGTACTTTAAGATTTTTTAAATCTGTTCATGAACAAAAATAAGTGTCCGAAATAGTCTAATGGAAAAATCAAACAAAAAAGATTAAAAAATAATCCAATGGAAAAATCAATGAAAAAGTTTCAAAATATGTCCAAAAAATATTTGCCAAAAGTGGTGATCGTTATCTTCATCAAGAGAGCATGTCAACTCTGCAAGTAACTGAAATTACTATTTAGGGTTCCTCTTGAAGAAGACATAGTTTATTGATAGGTCTTTCCAGTATGTTGGACTTTGTTTTAACGAAGACACGACGAACATGTCCTCTTTTGTCAGGCAAGGTCTTTGTGATCCATCCCATAGGCCAAGAATTTCTGGGTGATGTATCGTCCACTATAAGAACTATGTCCCCCGGCTTAAGATTTTTTCGCACTTCATGCCATTTCTGCCTCTCTTGCATCAGTGGCAGGTACTCTCTTGTCCATCTTTTCCAAAATAGATCACTGATATACTGGACTTGTCTCCATCTCCGTCTTGAATACAAATCACTTTTTATGAACAATCCAGGTGGCAGAATCAATTTCAAATATTATTAATAATATATAAACATGTAAACTTATACTAATATGCTGCAACATTAAATTATGACTTGTAGTAAGTAACCATGCAGCCCAACGTTCCCTTAAGTGTTTAAGACAACATTCTGAAAAACAAACGATTGCATAATTTTGATTCACATTAACTTACCTCTACTGGGAAGTTTGAGTCTGTGTCCCGGTGTTTTACGAAGTCGGACAACCAGCTCAAGAGGGAAACAATACGGGGAACATACATTCTACCACCTGCTGCACCGCTCACTCCCTTCAGCCTCTTCTTTGCCTTGACAAACCGGTCTCTAAGATATTTCCACTTCTGCCGACACATACTTTCTTCTTTGCCTAAACTCTGGCTAATTTCCATCCAGGAATTATTGCACATCTGGCTGTTTTTATGATCCTTTAATGATGGGTTGTAGAGGTGCGGGTTGCGACGGACTTCTTCGCACAGCCTCTGTTCGAAATCGACGTCCATTTTTTCCCCCCAGAGCTTTCGCGGTTTTAATCTAGTAGTGGCCGCGCGTACTTTGACCGCGCAGTCACAAAAAATGGGAGGCACACGGACGTCTGCAAGGAACCTCCGGGCAGACCCTCAGATGACGATTTTTACATTACGCGGACCCTCGCGCAATTGCGGACGCAGAAAGTATAACACTAGCTTTAGGGGTGCACGATTCAGAAAATGTTACGATTTGATACCGATTTTTAGGCTCAAGATTCAATTCTAAATCGATTTTCAATTCAAAAACGATTCATAATTAAAAAAACGATTTGCAGTATATAAATGTAGTTTACTTTTTCCTATGTGATTGATTGCAGTAGACACAATTTAAAAGAAAAGAAACACAACAAATTAAATGTAGTTTGATATTACTTTATATGTCTTCATACAAAAATAAAAATTTTGCAACTAAAAAGTGCAAAGTGCCAAGCTTTTCCCAGCTTTCAAATACATTTAATTCAAGTTTAAAATAAAAAGCTTTTACATTTAGTTTTAAAGTGCTGTAGTCAAAGCAAACAAACAATTAAGCTAAATGTGGTTTAAGTAATAATTCAGCTACCAGGTTGACTGTTAAAGTGTGAACTCGACTGAGCACATTGAACTTCCTAAAAATATATACTAATGTCATAGCCTGACTTCGTCATACTCATATTCTAGTCAGAATGTGAGTCTGATACCGCTCCATTGGGCTGTGATTATGGGGCGTGTGTCAACCGAACCAGGAAATAAAAGGCCTCTGCACTCAATTGGATAGACCTACAACCAATCAGAGCAACTTTTTCCGAATCCCGTAGGAAGGACTCTATAACACACGCGATAGCGGAATATACACAACTCAATTCTCCAGCGGCAGCCATGAATTCAACCCAAGCGCTCTGATGACGTGGA
>JAZAVI010000716.1:0-49398 GCA_036326025.1 Chrosomus eos | reverse complement strand
CCCCTAGCAACGCCCTAGCAACCACCCATATACCCTAGCAACCGCCTAGCAACCACCCAGGAACCCTAGCAACGCCTAGCAACACCCTAGCAACCACCCAAAAACACCCTAGAAACTGCCTAGCAATGCACTAGCAACCACCCAAACACCCTAGCAACCCCTAGCAACCACCCAGAATACCCTAGCAACCACCTAGCAACCACCCAGAATACCCAGCAATGACCTAGAAAAACCCTAGCAACCACCCATAACACCCTAGCAACCACCTAGCAACCACCCAGAATACCCTAGCAACCGTCTAGCAACCACCCAGAACACCCTAGCAACTGCCTTGCTCATCATAGCAAACTCCAAGAACACCCTAGCAACCGGGTGGTGTTTTTTGCCACTGCAAGCACCATTTCACATTTTCTCCTGGAAATGTACATTCTAGTTATTCTTCTTATTATTCCGGACAAAAGTTTGGCGCGTAACTTGTCCCGCAGCTTTTGTCACAGACCCACAAATGAGGCGTCAAATCGTGCGGCCTATTGAGGAGAGGTGTGCTATGACTTTTATAAACGATTGGGGGTACGGTGTTTGCCCCAGGGGCAAAAAAGCGGCCAAAAAATCCCATTGACTTAACATTGCGGCGAATTTTGAACACTCGTAGCTCTGAGCGAGAATATCGCAGAAACGTGTGGGTCACCACATTTGAAGAGGCTGACAGGCTCTTTAAGAACATACCTCACAATGGGGTAAAAGTTGCACCCCTGGGGGGCAGGAGCTGCCCAAATTTGCCCCATTGACTTACAATGGTGCAGGACGGCCCTGAAATGAATGTGTTAGTAGTGTCACAGACCCATGAGTGAGGCGTCAAATCGACCGTCTCATTGAGGAGAGTTTTGCTATGACTTTTCTAAGCGATCGGGTGTACGATGTTCGCACAGCGGACGAAAAAGCGGCCAAAAAAATCCCATTGACTTAACATTGCGGAACTTTCAAAAATTCAAATCTCAACTGCCATTTTCACACACACCCACAGAAAAGGGCCTGACAGCCCTGCTGTCAGGCCCTCTCTCTCTCCTCAGAGGATTTATTTTATCAAGCAGCCAATAAGTAATGGCCTAAAATCTTCATAGCCACACCATAGCAACCAGTTACAGCACCCTAGCAACCGTGGGCGATAGGCACAGGCCGTAGGCCTCGTGCCATACCAATAACTCTATAAAACCTCTATAAAAACTCCTTTTAAAAACTCCATAGTAATCATCTGTTAAAAAATACACGCCGACATCACAGACCCCTGATTGAGGCGTCAAATTGTGCAGATTATTGAGGAGAGGTGTGCTGTGACTTTTCTTAGCGATGGGGGGTACGGTGTTCGCCCCAGGGGCAAATCATTGGGTAAAAAAAATCCCATAGACTTAACATTGCCACAAACTTTGACGACTTGTAGCACTGACCAATAATTTCTCAGAAACTTGTAATTTACCACACTTGAAGAGGCTGGCAGGCTCTGTAAGAACATACCTCACAATGGGGTAAAAGTTGCACCCCTGGGGGGCAGGAGCTGCCCAATTTTGCCCCATTGACTTACTATGGTGTAGTCCTACACATTGTATAGGTATTTTGTATTGAACATAGCTCTGGATCACAGTGTCATAGAGACAAGGGGGCGGGCTCATTTTACTCAGACGACCAATCAGTCTCTCAGAATCATTGTGAAGCTATCAAGCCACGCCCTAGCAACCATTTAGAGCTCCTTAGCAACAAGTTCCATAGACCTCCATTAAAAGAGATCAAAGGGATATCTCAGGATATAAGTGTCATAGAAACATGAGGGTGGGCTCGTTTGACTCGGGCCAGCAAACAGCCAATCCTGAATCACCTCAACACTTACTGGCCACGCCCTAGCAACCATTATCGAGCACCTTAGCAACCAAAATCCAAAGAGGGATATCTTCCATTCTGAATGTCACAGAGGCATGGGAGTTGGTTTATATCATTCATACTGACAAGCAGCCTTTGGAGTTTCATGATTGGCAGCTGCCAAGCCACTCCCTAGCAACCAAACAGAGTACCCTAGCAACCATTTTGCAATACCTATATCTCTACATGTAAACATCGTATAGAGATGGGGGTTGGTTTATACATTCACATTGACTTTGGAGCTTATGATTGGCAGCTGCCAAGCCACTCCCTAGCAACCAAACAGAGTACCCTAGCAACCGTTTTGCAAGACCATATCTCAGCACCAGAACATCGTATAGAGATGGGGGTTGGCTCTTTTTACTCATGCTAGCAAACAGGACTTGCTACATGCTACACATGCTAGCAGTGAATAGCTACATGCTAATATTGATTAGCTAAGTGTTAAATCATGCCAAGAAAATGATATAAACTCCATAGTACCATCTGTGACATCTACCAACCACCTAGTAACACCATAGCAACCACCCAGAATACCCTAGCAACCGCCTAGCAACCACCCAGAATACCCTAGCAACCACTAGCAACGCCCTAGCAACCACCCAGAACACCCTAGCAACCGCCTAGCAACACCACCCAGAATACCCTAGCAACCACCTAGCAACGCCCTAGCAACCACTCCCGAACACCCTAGTAACCGCCTAGCAACCACCCAGAACACTCTAGCAACCACCTAGCAACACCCTAGCAACCTCTCAGAAACCTTAGCAACCACCTAGTAACCCATAGCAACCACCCAGAATACCCTAGCAACCGCCTAGCAACCACTCAGAACACCCTAGCAACCGCCTAGCAACCACCCAGAACCCCTAGCAACCACCTAGCAACACCCTAGCAACCATTCATAACACCCTAGCAACGCCCTAGTAACCACCCAGAATACCCTAGCAACCGCCTAGCAACGCCTAGCAACAACCCAGAATACCCTAGCAACCGCCTAGCAACCACCCAGAACACCCTAGCAACCGCCTAGCAACCACCCAGAATACCTTAGCAACCGCCTAGCAACGCCCTAGCAACAACCCAGAATACCCTAGCAACCACCTAGCAACCACCCAGAACACCCTAGCAACCGCCTAGAAACACTATAGCAACCACCAGAATACATTAGCAACCACCTAGCAATGCCCTAGCAACCACCCAGAATACCCTAGCACCGCCTAGCAACCACCCAGAACACCCTAGCAACCACCTAGCAACACCATAGAACACATAGCAACCACCCAGAATACCCTAGCAACCTCTACAATGCCCTAGCAACCACCCAGAATACCCTAGCAACCGCCTAGCAACCACCTGAACACATGAATAAGCCATATCTCAGCACCAGAACATCGTACAGACATGTTTGTTGGCTCGTATGCAATCATGTACCACACCCTAGCAACCGAGCGGCGAGTTTTGCCACTGCAAGCACCATTTCACATTTTCTCCTGGAAATGTACATTCTAGTATTGTAATTACTATTCACCTAGACAAAACTTCGGCACGCAACTCCTCCCACATCTTTTTGTCGTAGACCCATGAATGAGGTTTCAAATCGACCAGTTTATTGAGGAGAGGTGTGCTATGTCTTTTGTAAGCGATCAGGTGTACGATGTTCGTCTGGCGGGCGAAAAATTTGCCGAAAAATCTCCCATAGACTTAACATTGGCACATCATTTATAAAATCATATATTTGGCTCAGAAGGCATAGAGGCTTGGGGTTGGGCTCTTTTGATTCGTCCTATTAAGCAGCCAATGAGTAGTGACATATCAACTTCATAACCAAGCCCTAGCAACCAATTACAGGGCCCTAGCAACCATTGAAGAACATTTACAAGCCATATCTCAGCAACAAAACATTGTAAAAACACAGAGTTTGGCATTTTTTGACCCAGATGTGCAAATACTCTTTAAATATTACCCCATTAATTGTATTAACAAGCCTTAGCAACCATTTGGAGTACCCTAGCAACCGTACAAACACATAAATGAGCTATATCTCAGAGCCAGAATATCATATTGACATGGGGCTTTGCTTGTTTGTTTCTGTTGGGAAACCAGTCTTTAAATATCATCATAGTAACTGTGTAACCACACCTTAGCAACCATTTGAAGATACCTAGCAACCATATTGCAACATATAGAAGCCATATTTCATCTCCACAACATCGTACAGACATGGTTGTTGGCTCGTATGAAATCATGTAAAACACCCTAGCAACCGAGCGGCGAGTTTTGCCACTGCAAGCACCATTTCACATTTTCTCCTGGAAATGTACATTCTAGTTCTTATTATTATAGTTCTTCTGGCCAAAGTTTGACGCGCTACTCCTCCCGCAGTTTTTGTCACAGACCCATGAATGAGGTGTCAAAACGTGCGGCCTGTTCGGGAATGGTGTGCTATGACTTTTATAAGCGATCGGGGGTACGATGTTCGCCCCAGGGGCGAAAAAGCGGCCAAAAAAAAACGCATAGACTTAACATTGGGAAAATTTTTGACGAGTCATAGCTCAGAGCGTGGACTTCGCAGAAGCTTGTGATTTGCCACATTTGAAGAGGCTGACAGGCTCTGTAAGAACATACCTCACAATGGGGTAAAAGTTGCACCCCTGGGGGGCAGGAGCTGCCCAAATTTGCCCCATTGACTTACAATGGTGTAGGACCGCCCTGAAATGAATGTGTTAGTAGTGTCACAGACCCATGAGTGAGGCGTCAAATCGACCGTCTCATTGAGGGGAGTTTTGCTATGACTTTTCTAAGCGATCGGATGTACGATGTTCGCACAGCGGACGAAAAAGCGGCCACAAAAATCCCATTGACTTAACATTGCGGAATGTTCAAAAATTTAAATCCCAACCGACTTTTTCACACACACCCACAGAAAAGGGCCTGACAGCCCTGCTGTCAGGCCCTCTCTCTCTCCCTCAGAGGATTTATTTTATCAAGCAGCCAATAAGTAATGGCCTAAAATCTTCATAGCCACACCATAGCAACCAGTTACAGCACCCTAGCAACCGTGGGCGATAGGCACGAGGCCGCAGGCCTCGTGCCATACTAAATAACTCTATAAAAACTCTATAAAAACTCCTTTTAAAAACTCCATAGTAATCATCTGTTAAAAAATACACGCCGACATCACAGACCCCTGATTGAAGCGTCAAATTATGCGGATTATTGAGGAGAGGTGTGCTGTGACTTTTCTTAGCGATGGGGGGTACGGTGTTCGCCCCAGGGGCAAATCATTGGGTAAAAAAAATCCCATAGACTTAACATTGCCACAAACTTTGACGACTCGTAGCACTGACCAATGATTTCTCAGAAACTTGTAATTTACCACATTTGAAGAGGCTGGCAGGCTCTGTAAGAACATACCTCACAATGGGGTAAAAGTTGCACCCCTGGGGGGCAGGAGCTGCCCAAAGTTGCCCCATTGACTTACTATGGTGCATAGCACATTGCATAGGGATTTTGTATTGAACATAGCTCTGGATCACAGTGTCATAGAGACAAAGGGGCGGGCTCATTTTACTCAGACGGCCAATCAGTCTCTCAGGATCATTGTGAAGCTATCAAGCCACGCCCTAGCAACCATTTAGAGCTCCTTACCAACAAGTTCCATAGACTTCCATTAAAAGAGATCAAAGGGATATCTCAGGATATAATGTCATAGAAACATGAGGGTGGGCTCGTTTGACTCGGGCCAGCAAACAGCCAATCCTGAATCACCTCAACACTTACCTGGCCACGCCCTAGCAACCATTGTCAAGCACCTTAGCAACCAAAATCCAAAGAGGGATATCTTCCATTCTGAATGTCACAGAGGCATGGGAGTTGGTTTATATCATTCATACTGACAAGCAGCCTTTGGAGTTTCATACTGGCACGCCCTAGCAACCACAAGCCCTAGCAACCATCAGCCTAGATATCTCATCAAAACACAGAGCATGGGAGTTGGTTTATACATTCATCGCAAGCACCTTTGGAGTTCATGATTGGCAGCTGCCAAGCCACCCCTAGCAACCAAACAGAGTACCCTAGCAACCATTTTGCAAGACCTATATCTCAGCACCAAACATCGTATAGAGATGGGGGTTGGTCTTTAATTCCATGCTAGCAACACCAAGACTCCTAGCAACCAGCCTACAACCATCTGCAGACATAGCATCACATCTAAATTGATTAGCATAGTGTTAAACCATGCCTAAACAACATGATTAAATGCAAGTAACCATCGTGACACTACCAACACAACTAAGTAACAGCCACACATAGCAACAACCAAAGCAACCACCCAGAATACCCTACCGAACCCTCTAGCAATCCTCAACCAACCACCCAGAACACCCTAGCAACCACGTAGCAACCAACAAAAACCTAGCAACCGCCTAGCACCACCAACACCTAGCAACGCACCTAGCAACCACCTCAGAATACCCTAGCAACCGCCTAGCAACGCCCTAGCAACAACCCAGAATACCCTAGCAACCGCCTAGCAACCAACCAGAACACCCTAGCAACCGCCTAGCAACCACCTAGCAACACCAAAGCAACCACCCAGAATACCCTAGCAACCATCTAGCAATGCCCTAGCAACCACCCAGAATACCCTAGCAACCGCCTAGCAACCACCTGAACACATGAATAAGCCATATCTCAGCACCAGAACATCGTACAGACATGGTTGTTGGCTCATATGCAATCATGTACCACACCCTAGCAACCGAGTGGCAAGATTTGCCACTGCAAGCACCATTTCACATTTTCTCTGGAAATGTACATTCTAGTTAATGGTGCTTCCCTTGGAAAGACAACATTAGTGTTATTGTCATACTTATTAATGGTGCTTGCCTATGGCAAAGCAACATATTGTTATTCATACTTATTATTTTCCGTTTTCTTATTATTATTTCTTCTCCAACTTTTTTTCGGCGCGTAACTCCTCCCGCAGTTTTTGTCACAGACCCATGAATGAGGTGTCAAAACGTGCGGCCTGTTCGGGAATGGTGTGCTATGACTTTTATAAGCGATCGGGGGTACGATGTTCGCCCCAGGGGCGAAAAACGGCCCAAAAAAAACGCATAGACTTAACATGGGGAAAAACTTTGACGAATCATAGCTCAGAGATCAGATTTCACAGAAACGTGTGATTTGCCACATTTGAAGAGGCTGACAGGCTCTTAAGAACATACCCCTAAATGGGGTAAAAGTTGCCCCCTGGGGGGCAGGAGCGGCCCAAAGTTGCCCAAAAAACCCCATTGACTTAACTATGGTGATAAAAACTTTGAAGAGTCACTAGTCTCAGAGCTCAGATTTCACAAGAAAGTGTGTTGATTTTGGCCACATTTGATGAGGTTACAGGCTCTGTAAGAAACATACCTCACAGTTGGGGGTAATAAGTTGCACCCCCATGAGGGGCAGGAGCTGCCCAAAGTTGCCCCCATAGACTTACTATGGTGTAGGACGGCCCATGAAATGGGCCGTCCTACACCATAGAAACCGCTTTTATATTGAACATAACTCTGGATCACAGTGTCGTGGAGACAAAGGGGCGGGCTCATTTTACTCAGACGGCCAATCAGTGTCTCAAGATCATTGTGAAGCTATCAAGCCACGCCCTAGCAACCATTTAGAGCTCCTTAGCAACAAGTTCCATAGACTTCCATTAAAAGAGATCAAAGGGATATCTCAGGATATAAGTGTCATAGAAACATGAGGGTGGGCTCGTTTGACTCGGGCCAGCAAACAGCCAATCCTGAATCACCTCAACACTTACTGGCCACGCCCTAGCAACCATTATCGAGCACCTTAGCAACCAAAATCCAAAGAGGGATATCTTCCATTCTGAATGTCACAGAGGCATGGGAGTTGGTTTATATCATTCATACTGACAAGCACCTTTGGAGTTTCATGATTGGCAGCTGCCAAGCCACTCCCTAGCAACCAAACAGAGTACCCTAGCAACCATTTTGCAAGACCTATATCTCTACATGTAAACATCGTATAGAGATGGGGGTTGGTTTATACATTCACATTGACTTTGGAGCTTCATGATTGGCAGCTGCCAAGCCACTCCCTAGCAACCAAACAGAGTACCTTAGCAACCGTTTTGCAAGACCAATATCTCTAAATCAGAACATCGTATAGAGATGGGGGTTGGCTCTTTTGACTCATGCTAGCAAACAGGACTTGCTACATGCTACACATGCTAGCAGTGAATAGCTACATGTTAATATTGATTAGCTAGGTGTTAAATCATGCCAAGAAAATGCTACAAAGTCCATAGTAACCATCTGTGACATCTACCAACCACCTAGTAACACCATAGCAACCACCCAGAATACCCTAGCAACCGCCTAGCAACCACCCAGAATACCCTAGCAACCGCCTAGCAACGCCCTAGCAACTACCCAGAATACCCTAGCAACCGCCTAGCAACCACCTAGAACACCCTAGCAACTGCCTAGCAACCATCCAGAATACCCTAGCAACCACCTAGCAACCATCCAGAATACCCTAGCAACCGCCTAGCAACGCCCTAGCAACCACCCAGAACACCCTAGCAACCGCCTAGCAACCACCTAGCAACCCCCTAGCAACCACCCAGAATACCCTAGCAACCACCTGGCAACCATCCAGAATACCCTAGCAACCGCCTAGCAACGCCCTAGCAACCACCCAGAACACCCTAGCAACCGCCTAGCAACCACCTAGCAACCCCCTAGCAACCACCCAGAATACCCTAGCAACCACCTAGCAACCACCCAGAACACCCTAGCAACCGCCTAGCAACGCCCTAGCAACCACCCAGAACACCCTAGCAACCGCCTAGCAACCACCTAGCAACCCCCTAGCAACCACCCAGAATACCCTAGCAACTACCTAGCAACCACCCATAATACCCTAGCAACCGCCTAGCAACGCCCTAGCAACCACCCAGAACACCCTAGCAACCGCCTAGCAACCACCTAGCAACCCCCTAGCAACCACCCAGAATACCCTAGCAACCACCTAGCAACCACCCAGAACACCCTAGCAACCGCCTAGCAACGCCCTAGCAACCACCCAGAATACCCTAGCAACCACCCAGAACAGCCTAGCAACCGCCTAGAAACACTATAGCAACCATCCAGAATACATTAGCAACCACCTAGCAATGCCCTAGCAACCACCCAGAATACCCTAGCAACCGCCTAGCAACCACCCAGAACACCCTAGCAACCACCTAGTAACACCATAGCAACCACCCAGAATACCCTAGCAACCGCCTAGCAACCACCCAGAATACCCTAGCAACCGCCTAGCAACGCCCTAGCAACCACCCAGAATACCCTAGCAAACGCCTAGCAACCATCCAGAATACCTTAGCAACCGCCTAGCAACGCCCTAGCAACCACCCAGAACACCCTAGCAACGCCCTAGCAACCACCCAGAATACCCTAGCAACCGCCTAGCAACGCCCTAGTAACCACCCAGAATACCCTAGCGACCACCTAGCAACCCCATAGCAACCACCCAGAATACCCTAGTAACCACCTAGCAACCACCCAGAACACCCTAGCAACCGCCTAGCAAAGCCCTAGCAACCACCCAGAATACCCTAGCAACCGCCTAGCAACGCCCTAGCAACCACCCAGAACACCCTAGCAACCGCCTAGCAACCATCCAGAATACCCTAGCAACCGCCTAGCAACCATAAAGAATACCTTAGCAACCGCCTAGCAACGCCCTAGCAACCACCCAGAACACCCTAGCAACCGCCTAGCAACCACCCAGAATACCCTAGCAACCGCCTAGCAACGCCCTAGCAACCACCCAGAACACCCTAGCAACCGCCTAGCGACCAACCAAAAAACCCTAGCAACCACCTAGCAACCACCCAGAACACCCTAGCAACACCCTAGCAACACCCTAGCAACCATTCAGAATACCTTAGCAACCACCTAGCAACGCCCTAGCAACCACCCAGAATACCCTAGCAACCGCCTAGCAACGCCCTAGCAACCACCCAGAATACCCTAGCAACCACCTAACAACGCCCTAGCAACATCCCAGAATACCCTAGCAACCGCCTAGACACCACCCAGAACACCCTAGCAACCGCCTAGAAACACTATAGCAACCATCCAGAATACATTAGCAACCACCTAGCAATGCCCTAGCAACCACCCAGAATACCCTAGCAACCGCCTAGCAACCACCTAGCAACCACCCAGAACACCTAGCAACCACCTAGTAACACCATAGCAACCACCCAGAATACCCTAGCAACCGTCTAGCAATGCCCTAGCAACCACCTAGAATACCCTAGCAACCACCTAGCAACCACCTGAACACATGAATAAGCCATATCTCAGCAACAGAACATCGTACAGACATGTTTGTTGGCTCGTATGCAATCATGTACCACACCCTAGCAACCGAGCGGCGAGTTTTGCCACTGCAAGCACCATTTCACATTTTCTCCTGGAAATGTACATTCTAGTTAATGGTGCTTGCCTATGGCAAAGCAACATTAGTGTTATTGCTCATACTTATTATTATTCTTTTTATTATTCCACACAAAAGTTTGGCGCGTAACTCCTCCCGCAAAGTTTGTCACAGACCCATGAGTGAGGCGTCAAATCGTGCAGCTCATTGAGGAGAGGTGTGCTATGACTTTTCTAAAGCGATCGGGTGTACGATGTTCGCACAGCGGACGAAAAAGCGGCCAAAAAAGTCCCATTGACTTAACATTGCGGAACTTTCAAAAATTCAAATCCCAACTGCCATTTTCACACACACCCACAGAAAAGGGCCTGACAGCCCTGCTGTCAGGCCCTCTCTCTCTCCCTCAGAGGATTTATTTTATCAAGCATCCAATAAATAATGGCCTAAAATCTTCATAGCCACACCATAGCAACCAGTTACAGCACCCTAGCAACCGTGGGCAATAGGCACGAGGCCGCAGGCCTCGTGCCATACTAAATAACTCTATAAAAACTATATAAAAAACTCCTTTTAAAAACTCCATAGTAATCATCTGTTAAAAAATACACGCCGACATCACAGACCCCTGATTGAGGCGTCAAATTGTGCGGATTATTGAGGAGAGGTGTGCTGTGACTTTTCTTAGCAATGGGGGGTACGGTGTTCGCCCCAGGGGCAAATCATTGGGTAAAAAAAATCCCATAGACTTAACATTGGCACAAACTTTGACGACTCGTAGCACTGACCAATGATTTCTCAGAAACTTGTAATTTACCACATTTGAAGAGGCTGGCAGGCTCTGTAAGAACATACCTCACAATGGGGTAAAAGTTGCACCCCTGGGGGGCAAGAGCTGCCCAAAGTTGCCCCATTGACTTACTATGGTCTAGGACGGCCCATGAAATGGGCCGTCCTATACATTGCATAGAGATTTTGTATTGAACATAGCTCTGGATCACAGTGTCATAGAGACAAGGGGGCGGGCTCATTTTAGTCAGACGACCAATCAGTCTCTCAGGATCAATGTGAAGTTATTAAGCCACGCCCTAGCAGCCATTTAGAGCTCCTTAGCAACACGTTCCATAGACTTCAATTGAAAGAGATCAAAGGGATATCTCAGGATATAAGTGTCATAGAAACATGAGGGTGGGCTCGTTTGACTCGGGCCAGCAAACAGCCAATCCTGAATCACCTCAACACTTACTGGACACGCCCTAGCAACCATTGTCGAGCACCTTAGCAACCAAAATCCAAAGAGGGATATCTTCCATTCTGAATGTCACAGAGGCATGGGAGTTGGTTTATATCATTCATACTGACAAGCAGCCTTTGGAGTTTCATGATTGGCAGCTGCCAAGCCACTCCCTAGCAACCAAACAGAGTACCCTAGCAACCATTTTGCAAGACCTATATCTCTGCATCAAAACTTCGTATAGAGATGGGGGTTGGCTCTTTTTACTCATGCTAGCAAACAGGACTTGCTACATGCTACACATGCTAGCTGTGAATAGCTACATGCTAATATTGATTAGCTAAGTGCTAAATCATGCCAATAAAATGCTACAAACTCCATAGTAACCATCTTTGACAACTACCAACCACCTAGTAACACCATAGCAACAACCCAGATTACCTAGCAATACCCTAGCAACCACCCAGAATACCCTAGCAACCACCTAGCAACGCCCTAGCAACCACCCAGAATACCCTAGCAACTGCCTAGTAACCACCAGAACACCCTAGCAACCGCCTAGCAACCATCCAGAATACCCTAGCAACCACCTAGCAACGCCCTAGCAACCACCCAGAACACCCTAGCAACTGCATAGCAACCACCAGAACACCCTAGCAACCACCTGGCAACACCCTAGCAATGCCCTAGTAACCACCGAGAAAACCCTAGCAACCGCCTAGCAACCACCCAGAACACCCTAGCAACACCTCGCAACAACCTAGCAACCATCCAGAAAACCTTAGCAACCACCCAGAATACCCTAGCAACCGCCTAGCAACGCCCTAGCAACCACCCAGAATACCCTAGCAACCGCCTAGCAACGCCCTAGCAACCACCCAGAACACCCTAGCAACCGCCTAGCAACCACCCAGAACACCCTAGCAACCGCCTAGCAACGCCCTGGCAACCACCCAGAATACCCTAGCAACCGCCTAGTAACCACCCAGAACACCCTAGCAACCGCCTAGCAACCATCCAGAATACCCTAGCAACCGCCTAGCAACGCCCTAGCAACCACCCAGAACACCATAGCAACCGCCTAGCAACCACCCAGAACACCCTAGCAACCGCCTAGCAACCACCCAGAATACCCTAGCAACCACCTAGCAACGCCATAGCAACCACCCAGAATACCCTAGCAACCGCCTAGCAACCACCCAGAACACCCTAGCAACCACCTAGCAACCACCCAGAACACCCTAGCAACCGCCTAGCAACCATCCAGAATACCCTAGCAACCATTCAGAAACACCCTAGCAACGCCCTAGTAACCACCCAGAATACCCTAGCAACCGCCTAGCAACCACCCAGAACACCTAGCAACCGCCTAGCAACCACCCAGAACACCCTAGCAACCGCCTAGCAACCAATCAGAACACCCTAGCAACCGCCTAGCAACCACCTAGCAACACCATAGCAACCACCCAGAATACCCTAGCAACCGTCTAGCAACGCCCTAGCAACCACCCAGAATGCCCTAGCAACCGCCTAGCAACCACCTGAACACATGAATAAACGATATCTCAGCACCAGAACATCGTACAGACATGTTTGTTGGCTCGTATGCAATCATGTACCACACTCTAGCAACCGAGTGGTGAGTTTTGCCACTGCAAGCACCATTTCACATTTTCTCCTGGAAATGTACATTCTAGTTCTTATTCTTTTTCTTCTGCCAAAGTTTGACGCGCTACTCCTCCCGCAGTTTTTGTCACACACCCATGAATGAGGTGTCAAAACGTGCAGCTTATTCAGGAATGGTGTGCTATGACTTTTATAAGCGATCGGGGGTACGATGTTCGCCCCAGGGGCGAAAAACGGCCCAAAAAAAACGCATAGACTTAACATGGGGAAAAACTTTGACGAATCATAGCTCAGAGATCAGATTTCACAGAAACGTGTGATTTGCCACATTTGAAGAGGCTGACAGGCTCTTTAAGAACATACCCCTAAATGGGGTAAAAGTTGCACCCCTGGGGGGCAGGAGCGGCCCAAAGTTGCCCAAAAAACCCCATTGACTTAACATGGTGAAAAACTTTGAAGAGTCATAGCTCAGAGCTCAGATTTCACAGAAATGTGTGATTTGCCACATTTGAAGAGGCTTACAGGCTCTGTAAGAACATACCTCACAGTGGGGTAAAAGTTGCACCCCTGAGGGGCAGGAGCTGCCCAAAGTTGCCCCCATAGACTTACTATGGTGTAGGACGGCCCATGAAATGGGCCGTCCTACACCATAGAAACCGCTTTTATATTGAACATAACTCTGGATCCCAGTGTCGTAGAGACAAAGGGGCGGGCTCATTTTACTCAGACGGCCAATCAGTGTCTCAAGATCATTGTGAAGCTATCAAGCCACGCCCTAGCAACCATTTAGAGCTCCTTAGCAACAAGTTCCATAGACTTCCATTAAAAGAGATCAAAGGGATATCTCAGGATATAAGTGTCATAGAAACATGAGGGTGGGCTCGTTTGACTCGGGCCAGCAAACAGCCAATCCTGAATCACCTCAACACTTACTGGCCACGCCCTAGCAACCATTATCGAGCACCTTAGCAACCAAAATCCAAAGAGGGATATCTTCCATTCTGAATGTCACAGAGGCATGGGAGTTGGTTTATATCATTCATACTGACAAGCAGCCTTTGGAGTTTCATGATTGGCAGCTGCCAAGCCACTCCCTAGCAACCAAACAGAGTACCCTAGCAACCATTTTGCAAGACCTATATCTCTACATGTAAACATCGTATAGAGATGGGGGTTGGTTTATACATTCACATTGACTTTGGAGCTTCATGATTGGCAGCTGCCAAGCCACTCCCTAGCAACCAAAATAGTACCCTAGCAACCGTTTTGCAAGACCAATATCTCTAAATCAGAACATCGTATAGAGATGGGGGTTGGCTCTTTTGACTCATGTTAGCAAACAGGTCTTGCTACATGCTACACATGCTAGCAGTGAATAGCTACATGCTAATATTGATTAGCTAAGTGTTAAATCATGCCAAGAAAATGCTACAAATTCCATAGTAACCATCTGTGACATCTACCAACCACCTAGTAACACCTTAGCAACCACCCAGAATACCCTAGCAACCACCCAGAATACCCTAGCAACCGCCTAGCAACGCCCTAGCAACTACCCAGAATACCCTAGCAACCGCCTAGCAACCGCCTAGCAACCATCCAGAATACCCTAGCAACCGCCTAGCAACGCCCTAGCAACCACCCAGAACACCCTAGCAACCGCCTAGCAACCATCCAGAATACCCTAGCAACCGCCTAGCAACCGCCTAGCAACCATCCAGAATACCCTAGCAACCGCCTAGCAACGCCCTAGCAACCACCCAGAACACCCTAGCAACCGCCTAGCAACCACCCAGAACACCCTAGCAACCGCCTAGCAACCACCCAGAACACCCTAGCAACCGCCTAGCAACGCCCTAGCAACCACCCAGAATACCCTAGCAACCGACTAGCAACCACCCAGAACACCCTAGCAACCGCCTAGCAACCATCCAGAATACCCTAGCAACCGCCTAGCAACGCCCTAGCAACCGCCTAGCAACCATCCAGAATACCCTAGCAACCGCCTAGCAACGCCCTAGCAACCACCCAGAACACCCTAGCAACCGCCTAGCAACCACCCAGAATACCCTAGCAACCACCTAGCAACCGCCTAGCAACCACCCAGAACACCCTAGCAACCGCCTAGCAACGCCCTAGCAACCACCCAGAATACCCTAGCAACCGACTAGCAACCACCCAGAACACCCTAGCAACCGCCTAGCAACCATCCAGAATACCCTAGCAACCGCCTAGCAATGCCCTAGCAACCGCCTAGCAACCATCCAGAATACCCTAGCAACCGCCTAGCAACGCCCTAGCAACCACCCAGAACACCCTAGCAACCGCCTAGCAACCACCCAGAATACCCTAGCAACCACCTAGCAACGCCATAGCAACCACCCAGAATACCCTAGCAACCGCCTAGCAACCACCCAAAACACCCTAGCAACCGCCTAGCAACCATCCAGAATACCCTAGCAACCATTCAGAAAACACCCTAGCAACGCCCTAGTAACCACCCAGAATACCCTAGCAACCGCCTAGCAACCACCCAGAACACCCTAGCAACCGCCTAGCAACCGCCTAGCAATGCCCTAGCAACCACCCAGAACACCCTAGCAACCAACCAAAACACCCTAGCAACCGCCTAGCAACCACCCAGAATACCCTAGCAACGCCCTAGCAACAACCCAGAATACCCTAGCAACCGCCTAGCAACCAACCAGAACACCCTAGCAACCGCCTAGAAACATTATAGCAACCATCCAGAATACATTAGCAACCACCTAGCAATGCCCTAGCAACCACCCAGAATACCCTAGCAACCACCTAGCAACCACCCAGAACACCCTAGCAACCACCTAGCAACACCATAGCAACCACCCAGAATACCCTAGCAACCGTCTAGCAATGCCTAGCAACCACCCAGAATAACCTAGCAACCACCTAGCAACCACCTGAACACATGAATAAGCCATATCTCAGCCCCAGAACATCGTACAGACATGTTTGTTGGCTCGTATGCAATCATGTACCACACCCTAGCAACCGAGCGGCGAGTTTTGCCACTGCAAGCACCATTTCACATTTTCTTCTGGAAATGTACATTCTAGTTGACATTGCACTCTTTAGCAGTAGCACTTGTGCAATTCTACATATCCCTTTTCCTTAGTTCAGTGGTTCTCCAATGTTTTAGAGTGCCATACCCCTCTTCCACTTAGACTGCAGGCACAGCTTTTCCATTAAGAGACAATATTTTGCCCCCTTTAATAAATTTTTCCATTTCATTTTTTACCTTTGTAATACCTTTAAAAAATAAATAATTCCTTAAATAAAAACAATGTTCACTAAATAGGCAATTTTAAAAATCGTTTAATATTAATAAAAATATTATAATAAAATCGCCAGTAGGTGGCGGTAACTCATTGTCTTTATGTGTGTGACTGAATCTCACGGTTCGTTCAAAGCCACAGATTCCGTTGCAAAATATAGCAATAAGCCTGAGTATACTGTTTTAAATTTAGTAAATCACTTAATGTTACCCTTTTGTTTTGTTTTTTTAACTGTTGTATAAAATCAATGTCACATTTGAAATCGTGTGTGGATATTCGGTAAACATTGCATCAACATTAAAAACACTGCCGGAGATCAGCAACCGCATGCGCGCTCTCTACACTGCTGAAGAAGCGCGGATGATCTGAAAACACAGACAAGTAAGCTGGAGTTCAGCAATCTTCATTTGAGATTTTCAACTTCAATTGAAGTGTCGTTCAGTCAGTCATATGTTCTGTCATGAGCCGCTTGCGCTTGCGAACGGCTGCCTGTTAAGGATTTCCTTTAACACCCGGAGTGCTAATGTCCGAATGACGTGCTGGTTGTCCTCAAAACAGTAACAAGGCGGTTATCGCTCATATAATTTTTTTTGCCAACGTATAGTTAAGGCGGCAGGCGTGAGTTGCTTAGGCGGCCGCCTTAGTTTTTTGTTTTCTCTTTAACTTCCTTCAGCTCTTTTCATGTTTGGGGGGTTGGATTGTACAAATTATGAAATATTCGATATCCCAATTTTGCATATCGTCCAGACAACAATTTGGATATTATCGTCTAAACGATATATCGCCCACCCCTAGTGCATGATGCGTCATATTTTTACTTCATTGGTATTTTTCCTCATTTTTGGATCCTTCTCCTCCAGCACCATCCAGAGACCCGCCAGTGCCATCAGCAGCCCGTGCCCCACGTCCCCGAACATCACCGCAAACAGGAAGGGGAACGTGATGATGGTGTAGATGGCTGCACACACACAACAGGCAGGAGAGAGTGAGACGGTGTGTGTGTGTTGTGTGTGTGTGTGTGTGTGTGTGTGTGGGTGTGTGTGTGGTGTGCGGCGTGTGTGTGATGTGAGTGAGTGAGTGAGTGGTGATGAGTGAGTGAGTGAGTGAGTGAGTGTGAGTGTTGTGAGTGAGTGATGAGTGAGTGATGTGAGTGAGTGAGTGTGAGGAGTGAGTGTGATGAGTGAGTGTGAGTGAGTGAGTTGTGAGTGAGTGAGTTGTGAGGAGTGAGTTGTGGAGTGAGTGAGTGATGAGTGAGTGAGTGATGTGAGTGAGTGAGTGAGTGATGAGTGAGTGTGAGTGAGTGTGAGTGAGTTGTGAGTGAGTGAGTTGTGAGTGAGTAGTGATTTGAGTGAGTGAGTGAGTGAGTGAGTGAGTGATGTTGTAGTGATGTGAGTGTGAGTGAGTGAGTGAGTGAGTGTGAGTTGAGTGAGTATGTGAGTGAGTGAGTGAGTGAGTGAGTGAGTAGTGAGTGAGTTGTGAGTGAGTGAGTTTGTGAGTGAGTGAGTGTGTGTGAGTGATGTGAGTGAGTGAGTGAGTGAGTGTGAGTGTGAGTGAGTGGTGTGTGGTGAGTGAGTGTGATGAGTGAGTGAGTGAGTGAGTGTGAGTAGTGATGATGGTGAGTTGTGAGTGAGTGAGTGAGTGATGAGTTAGTTGTGAGTGATGAGTGAGTGAGTGAGTTGATGAGTGATGAGTGAGTGATGTGAGTGATTGATGAGTGGAGTGAGTTAGTTGTGAGTGAGTGAGTGAGTGTGTGAGTGAGTGAGTGTAGTAGTTGTGAGTGTGTGAGGAGAGATGGATTGATGATGTGAGTGAGTGAGTGAGTGGAGTGTGGTGAGTTGTGAGTGGTGTGGGGTGTTGTGAGTGAGTGAGTGTGAGTGTGGTGTGAGTGAGTGAGTGAGTGAGTTGTGAGTGATGAGTTGGAGTGAGTGAGTTTGAGTGAGTGAGTGATTTGTGAGTGAGTGAGTTGTTTGAGTGAGTGAGTGAGTTAGTTGTGATGTAGTGAGTGAGTTGGAGTGAGTGAGTGAGTTGTGAGTGAGTGTGATGAGTGAGTTGTGAGTGAGATTGTATGAGTGATTTGTGAAGTGAGTTGTGAGTGAGTGTAGTTGTGAGTGATGATTGTGAGTGAGTGAAGTGTTGTGTGAGTGAGAGTGTTTGAGTGTGTGAGATGATGTGGTGAGTGAGTGAGTGTGTGTGAGTGTGGAGTGATTTGTGAGTGAGTGAGTGTGAGTTGTTGAGTGAGTTTGAGTGTAGTGAGTGTTGTGAGTGAGTGAGTGAGTTGTGAGTGAGTGAGTGATTGAGTAGTGAGTGTGAGTGAGTTGTGAGTGATGAGTTTGTTGAGTGTGAGTGAGTTGTGAGTGGTGAGTTGTGAGTGAGTAGTGAGTGATGAGTGAGTGAGTGAGTTAGTGAGTGAGTGAGTTGTGAGTGAGGTGATGAGTGTGTGAGTGGGAGTGAGTTGTGAGTGAGTGAGTGAGTGTAGTGAGTGGTGATGAGGAGTGAGTGAGTGTGAGTTGATGAGTGAGTGAGTGAGTGATGAGTTGAGTTGTGAGTGAGTGAGTGAGTGAGTGAGTGAGTTGTGAGTGAGTGAGTGTTTAGTGAGTGTGAGTGTGTGATGAGTGAGTGGTGAGTGGTGAGTTGTGAGTGAGTGAGTGAGTGTGATGAGTGTAGTTGTGAGTGAGTGAGTGAGTTGTGAGTGGTGAGTGAGGGAGTGGAGTGATGATGTGTGATGTAGTGAGGAGTGAGTTGTGAGTGTGAGTGAGTTGTGAGTGAGTGAGTGAGTTGTGAGTGAGTGAGTGAGTGAGTTGTGAGTGAGTGAGTGAGTTGTGAGTGAGTGAGTTGAGTTGTGAGTGAGTGAGTGAGTGGATGAGTTAGTAGTGAGTGAGTGAGTGAGTGAGTGGTGTGTATGTGAGTGAGGTTGTGAGTGAGTGAGTGAGTTAGTTGTGAGTGAGTGAGTGAGTTAGTTGTGAGTGAGTGAGTGATGTGAGTGAGTGTGGTGAGGTGAGTGGTGAGTGGTGAGTAGTGTATGTGAGTGAGTGAGTGAGTGAGTGAGTGAGTGGTGATGTGAGTGAGTTTGGTGAGTGAGTGAGTGAGTGAGTGAGTGAGTTGGTGAGTTAGTTGTGAGGTGAGTGAGTTGTGAGTGAGTGAGTTGTTAGTGAGTGAGTGAGTTGTGAGTGTTTGAGTGAGTGAGTGAGTGAGTTGTGAGTGAGTGAGTTAGTTGTGAGTGAGTTGTTGAGTTAGTTGTGAGTGAGTGAGTTGTGAGTGAGTGAGTTGTGAGTGAGTGAGTGAGTGAGTTGTGAGTGTTTGAGTGAGTTGTGAGTGTTTGAGTGAGTGAGTGAGTGAGTGTGGTGAGTGAGTGAGTTGTGAGTGAGTGTGTGAGTGAGTGAATGAGTTGTGAGTGAGTGAGTTGTGAGTGAGTGAGTGAGTTGTGAGTGAGTGAGTGAGTGGATGAGTTAGTAGTGAGTGAGTGAGTGAGTGAGTTGTGAGTGAGTGGGTGATGTGAGTGAGTGAGTGAGTGATGGTTAGTTGTGAGTGAGTGAGTGTAGTGAGTGAGTTAGTTGTGAGTGAGTTGTGAGTGAGTGAGTGATGTGAGTGAGTTGTGAGTGAGTGAGTGGATGAGTTAGTAGTGAGTGATGTGAGTGAGTGAGTGGTGATGTGAGTGAGTTGTGAGTGAGTGAGTGAGTGAGTGAGTGAGTGGGTGATGTGAGTGAGTTAGTTGTGAGTGAGTAGTGAGTGAGTGAGTGATGTGAGTGAGTTGTGAGTGAGTGAGTGAGTGTTACCTGGGTTCACCTCCCTGTAACTCGCCACTCCATACGCATCGACGATGTTCTGGAATCCTGCAGTGAAGGCGTTAGTGGGGAAGAGAGTCGGGGGGGAAGAGTTGGCCGGCAAACGGTTGTAGAATGAGTCTACATTACTGCCACTCTTCCTCTGAAGAGAGAGAGAGAGAGAGAGAGAGAGAGAGAGAGAGAGAGAGAGAGAGAGAGAGAGAGAGAGAGAGAGAGAGAGAGAGAGGGGAGAGAGGAGAGAGAGGGGAGAGAGAGAGAGAATAAATAAAACAATCAAAAAGCCATTCTTTGAATCTCTTCACATTCTTTTTTTATAGCCATTAGGGGAGGGTCTTTACCTTTCCAGGTGTGAAACACATCAATATTCATGATGATTCACACCCACCTCGCATACAGCTTTCTTACACAAATCATGTCTTACGAATTTTAAAGCAATAAATATTGTATATATGAAAATGTTACAAGTAACAGAAATAAGCACAAATGTCAGAGCATGTCAGAACACCTCCAGGGCCCAGAAAACACCTCAGTCCCCAGAGGGATACGCATATCGTTGTCGTGTAAACGTGTGATTCACATGCAGTCTGTAATGTGTGTGAGTGTGTGTGTGCTCACCCCTCCTTCTCTGCAGGGCGGTTCGCTGGCTGACGGGACATGTGTGTGAGTGTGTGTGTGTTGTGTATGTGATTGCTCACCCCTCCCTCTCTCAGGGCGCTCTGCAGGGCAGTTAGCTGGCTGATGGGACGTGTGTGTGTGAGTGTGTGTGTGTGTGTGTGTGTGTGTGTGTGTGTGTGTGTGTGTGTGTGTGTGTGTGTGTGTGTGTGTGTGTGATTGCTCACCCCTCCCTCTCTCAGGGCGCTCTGCAGGGCGGTTAGCTGGCTGACAGGACACCAGGCCTCTGCGATCAGACACTTGTCGGTGACGGAGGGACTGCAGAGGTTCAGCACCGTCTGCACAGCCTTGCACTTCTGCACCTGAACCAGCCACTCGGGCAGCCGGACCAGCGCTCGGGCCAGCAGCTGCTGCAGGTACTGCTCCGTCTCGCCCATCACCTGCTCACACACACACACACACACACACACACACACACACACACACACACACACACACACACACACACACACACACACACACACATCAGCAAACAAACATGCCTGGCAGAAACACTGAGCGGCAGAAACACTGAGCGGTTTTACGATTTTACGTTTGTTTTACTCTGTGTGGCAAGGGTGCGTGGTTTAGCAAGGTCTGTGACAGGAGAGAGCCGGGAGACAAGCAGTGCGTAAGGGTGTCAAGTGTAAATGACAAACACATGTGTCTTGTTTCAGTAATTGGCATGGAGACTGGATAAAGCCACTGGGAAACGAGACCAGGGGAGAGAAAGACGAACCCCCAGGCCTCACCCTCTCACCTGCCGCTGAATAAAAATGTGGCCGCAGGACGACCCCGAAGCTTTACTCAATTTATTTGAGAAGACAGCGGAGGCAGGTGGGTGGCCACGAGAGCAATGGCCGGTGCACCTCATACCACTTGTCCAGTGAGGCACAGGTAGCCGCTCAACAACTGCCCATCCAGAACCTCCTGGTCTTCAACGATCTAAAAAAGGCTGAAGCATGTCAGCCGGAGCCCAAAACAACATTGAGCAACATCGAGCAGACCATCGACGGCGTGGTACCGGAACAGTTCACTCACATCATCGTCTGCCAAGTAAGACTGCAGAGTGGGTCTAGTGCCACCGCCCGGCGTCGCTGGACTTGTCCATTCAACTGCCGGAGGACCAGATGGTGGCTTGCCTAGGGGGCGGCGGAACCCTTCCAGCTGTCTCTCTCTCCTCTCCTTTATTTTCTCCCCCTCCCTCTACTGCTTACACTCATCCGGTCTCTCTCCCTAGGTTCCGTCCTCCAGGTCCTGCTCGAGTCCCACACCGGGGTTGGGCTGGGCCAGGTCCAGAATATTCCAGTGGCCCGAGAGCTCCACTCAGGGGGTCGGGGTTGACCACTACTGGGACTGACGCAGCTCCGTTTCCCCCAATCTCTCCACGCCAATCACTTCCCCCACTTTCTACCACTAGGGCGGTGGGTAGGTCTGGGCCGGCCTGTTGACATTGCAGGGACCCAGAGCATTTTATTGACAGGTGTCCTGTGATGGAGGTGGGGACAATGATCCGGGTCCCGGATGTCCCACAGGCTGCCCCCGGCTGGTTGGTACCAAATACCTGTCAGTATTAATGGGGGTACCTATCTGGCTCTGGTGGATTCAGGATGTAACCAAACCTCAATCCATCAAAGCCTAATTCAACCCGAGGCATTGGATGCAAGCCGCATGGTTCAGGTACAGTGTGTACACAGGGATGTGGTGAAATATCCTCTAATGTCTGCTGTTATCCGCTAATTTTGGGAACAAATTGGCCTGCTTTTACTGAATTACTGAAGTATTTATGTGCGGATGTCTCTTGTGGGAAGAAAAAGCAGGAAAAGGGGGCGGCTGTGCAGGTGGGAGAGGCTGAACCGGGACCTCCGAGAGATGAACCCTGGAACAATTTCAGGAAGAGTCTTTAAAAAATGCTTTTGAACAGGTCCGTTCTATGGACGATCAACCTCTCCAGCCTGCTCATCCGCTTTCTTATCCATATTTTGCTATTTTAAAAGACGGGTTGTATCGAGTGACCCGAGACACTCAGACCAAAAAAAAAAACATCCAGTTATTAGTACCAAAAAGCCATTGGGAAATGCTTTTCCAGGCAGCTGATTGTAATCTCATGGCTGGACATTTAGGACAAGCAACGAAACTAAATCGTCTCATGACCCGATTCCCAGGCATTCATGAAAACGTGCGCAGGTAGTGCACGGCTTGTCGTGAGTGTCAGCTGGTAAATCCACCGGCCTCCCCAAAAGCACCTTTGGGGACCTTCCTCTAATACAGGTCCCCTTCGAAAGATTTGGGATGGACCTCATTGGGCCATTAGAACGATCGGCACGTGGGCATCACTTTGCATTAGTGATGGTGGACTATGCAACAAGATACCTTGAGGCAGTGGTGCTCTGCAGCATCTCTGCCAAGAGTGTTGCGGGTGAATTGTTCCGTTTAATCTCCTGAGTGGGGATCCCGAAAGAGATCCTCACTGATCAGGGCACAGCGTTTATGTCACGTACATTACGCAAACTTTACGAATTATTGGGCATTAAAACGGTTTACACCAGCGTCTATCACCCACAAACTGACGGCCTGGTGGAACGACTTAATTTTCGCTTCAGCTCCGCCACAACACATTAAAAACCATGATTCGGAAGTTCGTTCATGAAGACACCAAGAATTGGGATAAATGGTTGGAACCCCTCTTGTTCGCTGTGCGCGAGGTCCCTCAAGCCTCTACGGGGTTTTCACCCTTCAAGCTTCTTTATTGATGTCAGCCCGGAGGGGTCTTAGACGTCCTAAAAGAAACTTGGGAGGACGGACCTTCGGAGAGTTGCAATGAAATTCAGCATGTGCTGGACCTGAGAACAAAACTCCACACTTTGAGGTGGCTATCTATGGAGAATTCGTTACAGGCCCAGGACAAACAGAGCCGGTTGTACAAAAGGGGAACCAGACTGCGAGAATTTGCAACAGAAGATTAAGTCCTTGTATTGAGTTCTAAATTACTAGCGAAGTCCTAAATAACTTAGAAATGGCAAGGACCCTTTGAGGTCTCACAGCGAATTGGAGATCTCAATTATGAAGTAGTTCGGTCGGATTTTATACAACACTGGATTTAACAAAGGGGTACTGGCAGATCCCCTTATCGCCTGTATCTAAAGAACAGATAGCTTTCACAGTGCCATTTGGATTACACCAATATGTATGTGTATGTGGTATGTGGCGTGGGGGCGTGGTTTAGTGAGGTCTGTGACCGGAGAAAGCCGGGAGACAAGTGTTGCGTAAGTGGGTCAAGTGTAGATGTGTCTTAATGACAAACATGCTCCATGCTGTGGAGTAAGTATCACATTTGATTGTGAAAAAAGAGAATAAAGCACAAGTCTCAGTTAAGCTGACCCCGTCCTCTTCCTTCCTTATTATTTGAACTTGTAACACTGGAATTTTCACAATTCCCCCTATTAAATCCAGTCACACAGCAGCTCTTCTGCTCAGGGAGTGTGTTCCTGACGTCACTGCAAATCCTCTACATGTATAACTGCCAGATGAAATGGAGGAGTGTGAGGGATCATACTCACGGATCGGATGTCCTCGATTCTCCCTCGCAGCCCATTGAGGGTCTCCTCCCTCTCGGCCTGGTTCTCCGGGTACGGGAACGTTTGTGTGTGGAAGCTGGAGTACGTGGAACACAAGACACTTTCATTTCTATATGAAACAACAGTCCAGAGCCCAGATGTTCAAAACCTTTCATCTGGATCAGAATTATAGATGTGTGTTTTTCTATCCAGGATCAGGATAGAATTCATTTTAATTTTGTGCTGATTTTTCAAAGTAAAATCGAACAGGATCACCCTGATCCAGTTACACACCTTTTACATATGAGCAAGTCTGGATTAGCAGTGCTCACTATAACAACCGCTGGAAGAGTCAGTGTGGGTCACTTTAAGTGTTTTATTTGAGCAGAAATAAAACCACAAACAAACATCCCTTCATTTTTAATTTCCTTTAAACAATTAGTAAAGCACTAAAGAGACATGATGATGGAAAAATATACAATTCAATGTTTTTGTATGGTCTCGTAAAAGTTTAGCGTTTTTGAAAGTGAAAGCGAAGTTTCTCGAGGGAATGTAAAATTATTCAAATTAATTTTCATATTATTTTCTCCCATCTTATATCTGTCCTCTCATCACATGTCCCTTTAGAGCTTCCGTAGCCCATCATGTGACCCACAACAAAAACTAACAAACAAACATTCAATAAGGGATGCAGTTGTTAGAAAATACGTCTCATGATTGTGTTAATGTTATTTATATACAGTGATTAAAAAAACACTTAAAATTAAATATATTATTTTTGTTTGATATTGACAGCAGTTTTTTTTATGGCACCAAAATATCTCTTTTTTACTTTACTCTACTGAAAGGCTGAATATGAAGCCTAAAGTCTACCTCTACTTTATTACTTTAACGGTTTAAAAAGCAAAATACAAATATAAACGTGTATATATTAAAAATATATATTTTTATATAATTTTTTTTACCAGTTTTCAGTTGGATCAAAGTTATACCAATCTTACTAACACAGATCAGACGATCTGATCCAGATTGTATTTTGTGATCTAATCTGATTTCAGAATGCTTTTTTTTTTTAATAACCCATTTTCAAGATTTGATCCAACCCACTCAGAACTTCTGAACAACTGCGCCCGGTTTACTCGTAAAAACCTCTTTTTACGGAGAAAACATAAAACTTTAAATGAACATACAAATTTTGGGTGACATGATTAAATGTGTATGAATTTTAATGATTTAAAAAATATATATATATTAATTGTACCACATTATCATGTTAAATTGTCTTCCCTAATAAATAAACTAAATAATAAAGTTTATAACACACAAAAATGCTAAAATTGAACATCATTGCAGTATTAATCAATATATATATTACAATATTTGTAGCACAAGTGGCATATTTTTAAATTCTCAAAATATGACTGATCTGCTAAAAAGGCAAAATACTAATTTCCCACAAGGTTCATAATTCTCCAGTGTTTAGTCCAGTTGCTGATGACCGGATTAGGAAGATTAAAAATGCTTTTTCAGAGATCACTTCATGAAAGACACTCAAAGAGAACATGAACTAGAAAAACTACTGACTATATGAATTCTTATGAGCTTTTAAGATCTTATTAATGTTTTCTATGACTTTTCTAGAATCCAATAGATCTGGAAATCAGACTCCCTGGTACATGTCCATGTTTTCCAGGAACCCTGACCTTTGACCTTTCTCCAAAACCCCCACATCCCGATCACCTACCAATCACAGATCTTCTTCACCTTCTGGCCGATCTGGTCTCCCCAGAACGAGATCAAAAACACGGTCCACTGCACCTCCTCGCCCTGGGAAACACAATCACAATAAAATCAGTACTGTACATGTTATTTGTATATTCAAAAAATATTTAAAACAATCCCATAACATTTTTTAATGCAGTTGTAATTCTTCAGTGTAAATTATTTAATTTGACTGGTAACAGCCCTATAGTGTCTTATTATTCAAATTAAATTTATTGATCAAATTTAAGAATTTAAAATGAAAGATGAAGCATATATTTAAATGCCTTGTATAAAGGTTAAAATATCATAAACATGCAGATTTAAATATGTCAAAGCTGACTGAACACTGATTAGAATATTGCTTCAGAATAAATTACATTTACAACACAAAATCCTATTTTTTTTTTTTTTTTTTTAAAGTGAATGACTAATTTACATATCAGAAAGACAAGCACAGGTAAAGGCTTAATCTCGAGCCCTGATGTTCATTTACTGTATTAAACCTGATATGTGGATCACATGTCTCACGGGTATATCTGTGGCAATAGCCAACAATACATTGTATGGGTCAAAATGATAGATTTTTCTTTTATGCCAAAAATCATTAGGATATTAAGTAAAGATCATGTTTCATGAAGATATTTTGTAAACTTGTAAATATATTTTTGTGAGTGGATGGAGCAAAATCGTGAACATAAATGCACAACTTTAAAGTCGATTTCTCAATGTTTTGATTTTTTTGCTCCCTCAGATTATTTTTTCTCAATTAAAACCTTTGTGACTGGTGTTGGGTTACATATAATCTCACATATAATACATTCAACCCAACTTATACTGTATGTACATATACATTTTCACTTGAATATAAATACATATATTATTTTGTTTGATATTGACCAAAATATCTATTTTTTACTGTACTGTACAGCAAGGCTTAATATGAAGCCTAAAGGTCTGCCTCTATTATTTTAACGGTTAAACTAATCAAAAGCAAAATAAAAATGTAAAAGTGTTTATATTACATGATCCTGCTGTATTTTTTGACCAGTTTTAAAGTCAGTACATTTTTGTTCCTGAAATCCACCATTCTGCTGCTGATTAAAGTTATGAAATCTAACACAAACTGACGATCTGATCCAGATCAAAACCAAGATTGTATTTTGTGATTTAATCTGATTTCAGATTGCTTTTTTTTGTTAACAACCCATGTTCAAGATTTCAGTCTTTAGCCTCCTTGTTAGAGCGCCTGACTCTCATGCCGGAGACCCAGATTCGAGGCCCGCTCGGAGCGGGTCGAGTGGGACCCGGGTGGAGGGGTAACATATACATTCTCACTTGGGTCATGCAAGATGAATCTAGTATTTTTCTGAATGGTTTATGTCTCACAGAATCGGGATGCTCCAGCTTTTCCTCCATCTCATGGAAGTCCACGATGATGTAGCCTCGACACGCGCGCCACAGCAGCCGCTCGAAGGCCGGCACCTTCCACGGGTGCACCACACCGGCCACGAAGCTGAGCCGCACGTCCTGCCTGTTCTCCGCCAGAGCCACGGGCTCGAACGACACCAGCGGCGCCTGACACACACACACACACTCAGACTGGGCGGAGCACATGAGGGAGTGTGTGTGAGAAGAGCTGAACACACCTGTGAGGCTGTGAGGGAGTGAGTCTGCTTGAGGACGCCTCGGTACTGACACAGCTGAGTGAACTGAGAGCGCAGACTGTCTCTGTTCCTGGACACCTGCACAACACACACACACACACACACACACACACACGCTTGAGGAGACATGACAACTGCTGCAACACTTCAAAACACTTCAGGAATGAGCTGGATCTAAGAGCGGGAAAACTAATAACAGGGAAATACAGTCCAACCAAAAATGATTCAGACACCAGATATATTTTGTGATATGCGTTTACTAGTGTGTGTGCAGGACACTATAGTTCATTTATATAAGTGCGGAAAGCAAAATAAAGTAAACTGTGACATATTATACCCAAACATTCCTCATACAGCGACTACCTGTAAAAATTCTACAAAATTTGGGACCAAAAATGATTGGGTCACTTTGAGCTGATGATGTTTTGCTGAAGTGTTTTTTCTTTAATAACTAATGCTCTTTTTACACACAGACTGAACAACATGAAGCATTGCTGGGTCACTGGTTGAGCTAAACTGGTATTATCTAATTGTGTAGTTAAATTTAACAGCTGGCAGATATTCAACATAATTCATGTGTGAGAGTCTAACAGAAGGACGGACAAAACCTGTCAAATATCAACTGATATAATAACTTGAGTTTTTGTCATATTTTATTACCATTTTCTAAACTATAACTGTGATAATGTGAGAAATGTTGAAGGTGTCTGAATAAATATAGGTTTGACTGTGTAGTAGTAGCATGACACAGAAGCAGGAAGCAGCGCAAAAACATTTACAGTTAAGAAATATTAAATGTTAAAATTGTCCACCACGATCGCCTCTATAAGCCTGTAGCTCAAGTGTGTGTGGAGGAGTCGGGTCCGAATTGGTGCGAAAATTCACAAAATGTGACATCATGTGCGTTCTCGTCTACTTGGGCTTACATCCGTACGGCAGCCATTAGTAAGCAGCGGCAATCGCTAGCAGTAGTGTTAGTGTTTCAGATGGACTCTGCGGACGGAAAGAAGCGACCAGTCTCCGGCACAATCCAGACACACACGCAAAGTTTCGGAAACTCTTCGTAAGTAAAAAAAAATCTAGTGCAGCCAACGAGCGTGCGCACCGAGAACGAGCATGAGACTGGCTGCAGTTTCTCTAACGGCCACTGGTGTCAGTAACGGTTAGAAATTTCAGAACTGACGCAATGCTCCTTTAAATTTTTATTATTATTATTTATTTAATTAAAAATTATATGTTTAAGTCCCCTGTGGTGAAAATAAAGTTAATGTTGTTTATGTGTCTATGTGGTGTTTTTAATATGCTTTAATAACACAAACCATGTGTAAATTCATAAGTCGACAGCATTGCTGAGTATTTTCTGCTTAAAACTGCAGTGAACCAAAGACAGTCTCAAAAACACTGAAATCGCTGGTGTTTCTGACGTCACAAACTACAGTAACCAATCAGATCAACGTGTGATCGTCAACCAGTGGATCTCTGAGTGAGTGAGTGAGTGAGTGGAGGCGGGGCTCATTTGCATATTCATAGAACCACGCATACTAAATGAGGCAAGGGTGTCGAGTTACATTCAAGATATTTTAAGACATCTTTTTTTTTTAAATATGTCCTTTTGGTGTTTAAAGATGAGATTTAAAATTATTGACGACAGGGGAACTTGAAAAAATTGACATAGAAGTGCCCCTATTCTGCTCGTCAGCAAAGTTTCAAAGATTCAGATAAATAAAGTTATTGTCTCCTAAAAGAAGCGATTCTGCAAGTCGTCAGTAGGGGTTGCGCAGACTAGTTGACTTTAATGCTCGTCCATGAAGCTTTAAGCTTGACGTCCACTTTCATCACATAAATGTCGACTTTAAACAGTCTGAAGTCGTTCAGTAATTCCAGTCTGACTTCCAGCTAAACCCATGTAGGTTTGTAACTCATTTGTGTAATGCCACACTATGGTCTTCATTGGCTGAACAGCTGATAGAGTTTGTGAAGTTTATCTTTTATGTTTTAAAAGACACACGTACACGGCACCATTGTAAGTCCACAAGAGCGTAAGTGCATATGAAGAGTGCCATTGGGACAGAGCCCGTGAAAGTGTTTTTAGATGCATGTAAGCCTATTGTAGCAAAACTAGGAAGCTTTAAAACAGCATGATAAGAGTTCAGCTTTGATGTTTGTGTTAAACACGGGGTTCAGACCTCGCGGAGCTCTCGGGCCAGGCGCTCGCTGTCCTCCTCGATGGTGAGCAGCTCTCGGGGCTGTGGGGCCGGGGGGCCGGGGTCGGGGCCTGCAGCGTCTGGGACAGGCTGCGCACTATCTCCTGCTCCAGAAACACTACAGCAAACAAGATCACCTTCAATAACCTCTAATGAAGCATGAAACGCCAGACACAACCCATTTAACTTCTGTAAAACTGCACTCTCTGTGTAGAGCATCACATGACCCAGCGTTAGTTTATTAGAGCAACACTAGACAGCTCAGCGTGAGCTCATAACAGCTTTAATCTCGCGGTCCGATCACATCACACGACACCGGTACTGCAGCGCTGGGAGATCCAGGATTAATAACATGAATGTACTGCGATATCTAGTGGGAAATGTTCAAATTCAGCGCAGAATTCTGTCATAAACCATCAGATTAAACAGCGCTGATGTGACATGGTGCCATGAAAGAAAGAAAAGTTAAAGTGGCCATGGAGTTAATATAGTAACGCTAACTGTAACCATGGTATTGTGGCAGAAATATATATTTTTTTCTTTTGTCATATCGGGGTTCATAGTATAACATTATTAAGGGCTGAAATTCAAGCACTTTTTACTTCACGCTTTTTCTAGAATTTCAAAGCTCTAAATTTGATCCAATTTTAATGTTATTGTTAATGTGATGATTTGTAAAACTAAAAGTTTAAAGCTGTAGGAAAACTAAACTAAACTAAAAGTGTGGCAAACAAGCACTTAAAAAAAAGACCACTATAACCAGTAGATGTTAAAGTCTCATGAAAAACAAAAACTTTTCTTCATATTGTGACTGAATTACACAGAAAACAATTAAAGAGCTTTCCTTTTATAATACCCGGAAGCTGGCGATCAGTTCAGTGAGATACTATAGGAACAATGTTACATTTAATAAGAGTAGATTTATATTTTCCCTACAAATATCTGTTTTTTGCATGTTACTGTTGTTAATAAATGTTAATTTTATCTGCATCTCAATTCAAGCTCAGTGCATTACTGTCAAATTTACAATAAACAAACAAGTACTATTATTAGTGACTGCACTTATTAATTGCAAAACAATTTTAGGATTAATTAACTTGAATTTTGACTAAAATGTTGGGCGATTGGGTAACACTGGTTTCCAGTTGTGTGGGCTACGAGACGGGTTAGGGTTAGTGATCTGTGCACTGGTCACGCTCTACGGTGGACGGACTCACCAAAGGTCTTCTCCAGCTCCTCGCATCTCCTCACTTCGTTCACAAACTTCCTCTGGAACGCGTTGACATTTGGATTCAGCTGAGATCAAGATTACAAACATCATCCTCTTGGTGACATCAGCAGGACAGTGTAATGTAAAGACACATGAAAATGAAGCACAGGCTTTCTTAAAGGGCTCGTATGATGCTTTCTAATGTTTTTTTCTCCTTAAATCTGTTTGTGCATGTTTATGATCTGCAAAGTTACAAAGCTTAGCAATTTATTGTATCTAGCAGAGAACACTGATCCAGACCTGACTAAAACGCATCGATCCAGGTCCAAATATTACTTCCTCAAACATCCACTTCACAAAGTGAAATATTAGCATTAGCATTATGCCGCCCATGTATATGGATCCAATATGAAAAGAAGGAAGACGAGGTTTCAGTGAATATTAGTGTCGTCACATGGCGGAGACGCTGTGTGTTCGTATGCGAAAGCAAAACCTCTTTGTTTGGCCTTGTGAAAATGAATGAACATATGCATCAGTGCTTAAGATTTATTTATAAAGCTAAACAGCAGCACAACCCAATAGTTATTATTATTAACAGTGAGTTAACAAATGCTTTAGAAGTCTTAGAAGCAGAAGCTTGCGATTATGGTAATGACACACACTTGGGGTGTTTGGCCAAATCACAGCGCTCTGGGTCAGCTGGCCAATCAGAGCACTCTGAGCTTTCAGAAGGCGGGACTTGTAGAAATCAGAGCATTTCAGACAGACTGGTAATAGAGGTGCTGCAAAAATGTACAGTGTGTGAAAAATAATGTGTTGTTTGAGCATTAAAGCATGTTGACCTGTTATATCACACCTAATAAACAAGAAAATTAGCTTTTAAAATAGCATCATACGACCCATTTAAAAACAGAGAAAAGCGATCAGAAATGCTCTCACGTCTCTGAACTCCACTATTCCCAGCTCTCCCAGTTCACTGACGCAGTTGTAGGCGGATCCGGACTGGAGGAAGAGCTGCACCAGACAAACCTCTTCACTGCGAAACAGAGAGCCCATGACCTGCAACACACATCTGGACACATCAGCTGAGACACGCACACATCTGGACACATCAGCTGAGACAAGCACACATCTGGACACATCAGCTACCACACAAGCACACATCTGGACACATCAGCTGAGATAAGCACACATCTGGACACATCAGCTGAGACACACGCACACATCTGGACACATCAGCTGAGACACACGCACACATCTGGACACATCAGCTGAAACACACGCACACATCTGGACACATCAGCTGAGATAAGCACACATCTGGACACATCAGCTGAGATAAGCACACATCTGGACACATCAGCTACCACACAACCACACATCTGGACACATCAGCTGAGATAAGCAACACATCTGGACACATCAGCTGAAACACAACACATCTGGACCATCAGCTAAAAATGCCATCAAACGCACACATCTGGACACATCAGCTGAGAAAGCACACATCTGGACACATCAGCTGAGACAACCGCACACATCTGGACACATCAGCTGAACACACGCACACATCTGGACACATCAGCTGAGACACACGCACACATCTGGACACATCAGCTGAGAAGCACACATCTGGACACATCAGCTAACCACCACACACTGGACAATCAGCTACACATACTGGACACATCAGCTGAAAAGACACACTGACACAGTCACACAATCTGGACACATCAGCTGAGACACACGCACACATCTGGACCATCAGCTGAGACAACGCACACATCTGGACACATCAGCTGAGACACACGCACACATCTGGACACATCAGCTGAGACACACGCACACATCTGACACATCAGCTGAGACACGCACACATCTGGACACATCAGCTAACACACACGACACATCTGGACACATCAGCTGAACACACCACAGCACACATCTGGACACATCAGCTAGACAAGCACACATCTGACACATCACTACCACAAGCACACATCTGGACAATCAGCTGAGACACACCACACATCTGACACATCAGCTGAGACACACGCACACATCTGGACACATCAGCTGAGACACACGCACACATCTGGACACATCAGCTGAGACACAGCACACATCTGGACACATCAGCTGAGATTAAGCACACAATCTGGACACATCAGCTGAGAAAGCACACATCTGGACACATCAGCTGAACCACACAATTCACACATCAAGACACATAGGAGATAAGCACACATCTGGACACATCAGCTGAGACACACGCACACATCTGGACCATCAGCTGAGACAACACGCACACATCTGGACACATCAGCTGAGACAACGCACACATCTGGACAATCAGCTGAGAACACACGCACACATCTGGACACATCAGCTGAGACACGCACACATCTGGACACATCAGCTAAAACACACACGCACACATCTGGACACATCAGCTGAGACACACGCACACATCTGGACACATCAGCTGAGACAACGCACACATCTGGACACACAGTCTAAAACACACGCACACATCTGGACACTCAGCTACACACGCACACATCTGGACACATCAGCTGAGACACAAGCACACATCTGGACACATCAGCTACCACACAAGCACACATCTGGACACATCAGCTGAGACACACGCACACATCTGGACACATCAGCTGAGACACACGCACACATCTGGACACATCAGCTGAGACACACGCACACCATCTGGACACATCAGCTGAGACACACGCACACATCTGACACATCAGCTACACACAGCACACATCTGTACACATCAGCTGAGACACAGCACACATCTGGACACATCAGCTGAGCACACACCACACACACACATCTGGACACATCAGCGAGGCACAAGCACACATCTGGACACATCAGCTAACCACAAAAGCACACATCTGGACACATCAGCTGAGACACACGCACACATCTGTACACATCAGCTGAGACACACGCACACATCTGGAGACATCAGCTGAGACACACGCACACATCTGGACACATCAGCTGAGACACACGCACACATCTGGACACATCAGCTGAGACACACGCACACAATCTGGACACATCAGCTGAGACACGCACACATCTGGACACATCAGCTAAAACACATCTGGACACATCAGCTGAGACACACCGCACACATCTGGACACATCAGCTGAGACACACGCACACATCTGTACACATCAGCTGAGACACAACGCACACATCTGGAGACATCAGCTGAGACACACGCACACATCTGGACACATCAGCTGAGACACACGCACACATCTGGACACATCAGCTGAGACACACGCACACATCTGGACACATCAGCTGAGACACGCACACATCTGGACACATCAGCTAAAACACATCTGGACACATCAGCTGAGACACACGCACACATCTGGACACATCAGCTGAGACACACACACACACACACACACACATCTGGACACATCGGCTGAGTCACACGCACACATCTGGACACATCAGCTGAAACACACACACACACACACATCTGGACACATCAGCAGAGGCACACGCACACATCTGGACACATCAGCTGAGACACACGCACACATCTGGACACATCAGCTGAGACACGCACACATCTGGACACATCAGCTGAGACACGCACACATCTGGACACATCAGCTAAAACACAAGCACACATCTGGACACACCAGCTGAAACACATTTGGACACATCAGCAGAGGCACACGCACACATCTGGACCCATCAGCTGAAACAAAGGCACACATCTGGACACATCAGCAGAGGCACACGCACACATCTGGACACATCAGCTAAAACACAAGCACACATCTGGACACATCAGCAGAGGCACACGCACACATCTGGACACATCAGCTGAAACAAAGGCACACATCTGGACACATCAGCTGAGACACAAGCATACACAGGGATGGAAATTAACTTTTTTGTCCACCGGCCACTGTGGCTGGTGGATTTCAAAATCTACCAGCCACTCAATGTTTTTACCAGCCACTTTCTTGTTTTTAACCGACAATGTGTAACTGCATGTGAAAATTAATACTACAAGATCTACAATACTTAAGCAGTTTATTTAATCTCAAGTCTCAATGCAATACTGACATTTTCTCTTTCTCTCTTATACACACACAAACCATGAACTGATATACATTTCATTAAATGAGTAGGGCAGATTAAACAAAAAACTGAACCGATGCTGAACCGCACTCTATGCTGGACAGGGAACTACACTAAACTTTTCCACTTCTGGCACTTGCGTTACTAACTTTTTCAGTTACTGGCGCAAAACATGATTTAGTCGCACAAATTATTTATAGTAAGGTATGGATAATAATGAACAATAATGAAACTGTATTGCATTAGGGGTGGAACGGTACACAGAAGTCACGGTTTGTTTTATACCTCGGTTCAGACGTCACGGTTCGGTACGATTTCGGTACAATGGAGTGAAAAGCAAAACAAAAATGCAGAAGGCATTTTTATAAATGTCTTAAGCCTTGTATTTTTAAGTTGTATACGTTTTATTAATAAAGGCATAGAACCAGTTTATTTGTAGTGCACTGACAATAGTTTTATACAATTCGTTTATTAATTAAATTAATAAAAAGACAAAAAGACCTTGAGATATGTTTGGTAATTGTACCTGAATTTAAAATTAATTTGCTATATTTCAGATAAATTTATTTGTTTTGTTCCTTAATTTTAATTAACCTTAACTTTATTCTCATCTGAATTATAAATAATTGATTTCCGTATAAATAATACACCATTAAAAACACATTTGATTTTCTTTTTTAATCGATGTAGAATGTGTACCTTTAAAAAAAAAAAAACAGATTAGTGCTCTGACTCCGAGGACAAGAAATGAAAACCAATGCGATATGATGAATGTCCAAAAGATGTAACCTGTTTTGAAATGGGGTTGGATAAATGTTTTGCTTTAAAAACTGTGCGTGCGTGCGTCTTGTGGTTGGTGACAGTTGTAGGTTACAGTTTGACAAGAGTTTAGAGTGTGACAAAAGCACAATATTGTGTTTTATTGCGAGTGTAAAAATATAAGTAAACATTTGCAGTTTGAATGATGTCCTGTTTGTATGTTTTTATGTTTCCACTGATCGCGCCCGCGACACCTCCTCCTCTCTCCTCTCATCTCTCTCCTCTCTCATCTCTCTCTCTCATCTCTCTCGAGCCTCGACGGAAGAAGCGCACGGGTGTTGAATGTGTGCCACCTCTAAAAGTGTCCGCCGTCCGGTGAAACAATATGCAATTTTTATTTACCCGCCACGGTGGCCGTTTTATTGCGAGTGTACAGAAATATAAGTAAACATTTGCAGTTTGAATGATGTCCTGTTTGTATGTTTTATGTTTCCACTGATCGCGCCCGCGACACCTCTCTCTCTCTCTCTTCTCTCGCTCTCTCTCCTCTCTCTCTCTCTCTCTCTCTCTAGCCTCGACGGAAGAAGCGCACGGTGTTGAATGTGTGCCTCCTCTAAAGTGTCCGCCGTCCGGTGAAACAATATGCATTTTTATTACCCCCACGGTGGCCGGTAGTGAAGCGAGTTTACGACACACAAAATCACCCATTTGCTGGTGGCGTGCTGAATTGTCCATCCCTGCATACATCTGACACACACAGCTGAAACACATCTGGACACATCACAGAGGCACAGCACACATCTGGACCCATCAGCTGAAACACAAGGCACACATCTGGACACATCAGCTGAGACACAAGCATACATCTGACACACCAGCTGAAACACATCTGGACACATCAGCTGAGACACACTCTGGACCATCAGCTGAGACACACTGGAGACATCTGGACACATCCAGCTGAAACACATCTGGACACATCGCTGAACACACATCTGGACACATCAGCAGAGGCACACGCACACATCTGGACACATCAGCTGAGACACGCACACATCTGGACACATCAGCTAAAACACAAGCACACATCTGGACCACATCAGCTGAGACACAAGCACACATCTGGACACATCAGCTGAGACACAAGCACACATCTGGACACATCAGCTGAGACACAAGCACACATCTGGACACATCAGCTGAGACAGCACACATCTGGACACATCAGCTGAAACACAGCACACATCTGGACACATCAGCTGAGTCACAGCACACATCTGGACCCATCAGCTGAAACAAGCACACATCTGGACACATCAGCTGAGACACAAGCACACATCTGGACACACCACTGAAACACATCTGACACATCAGAGGCACATGCAACATCTGGACCCATCAGCTGAAACAAAGGCACACATCTGGACACATCAGCTGAGACACAACAACACGACACACAGCTGAAACACATCTGGACACATCAGCTGAAACAAAAGCACACATCTGGACACATCAGCTGAGACACACATCTGGACACATCAGCTGAGACACACATCTGGACACATCAGCTGAGACACACATCTGGACACATCAGCTGAGACACACACATCTGGACACATCAGCTGAGACACACATCTGGACACATCAGCTAAGACAAGCACACATCTGGACCCATCAGCTGAAACACAAGCACACATCTGGACACATCAGCTGAGACACCACACACACACATCTGGACCCATCAGCTGAAACACAAGCACACATCTGGACACATCAGCTGAGACACACATCTGGACACATCAGCTGAGACACACATCTGGACACATCAGCTGAGACACACACACACATCTGGACACATCAGCTGAGACACACACACACACACACATCTGGACACACCAGCTGAAACACATCTGGACACATCAGCAGAGGCACATGCACACATCTGGACCCATCAGCTGAAACAAAGGCACACATCTGGACACATCAGCTGAGACACAAGCATACATCTGGACACACCAGCTGAAACACATCTGGACACATCAGCAGAGGCACACGCACACATCTGGACACATCAGCTGAGACACACATCTGGACACATCAGCTGAGACACACTGGAGAAATCTGGACACACCAGCTGAAACACATCTGGACACATCAGCTGAAACACATCTGGACACATCAGCAGAGGCACACGCACACATCTGGACACATCAGCTGAGACACGCACACATCTGGACACATCAGCTAAAACACAAGCACACATCTGGACACATCAGCTGAGACACAAGCACACATCTGGACACATCAGCTGAAACACATCTGGACACATCAGCTGAGGCAAGCACACATCTGGACACATCAGCAGAGGCACAAGCACACATCTGGACCCATCAGCTGAAACACAAGCACACATCTGGACACATCAGCTGAGACACAAGCACACATCTGGACACACCAGCTGAAACACATCTGGACACATCAGCAGAGGCACATGCACACATCTGGACCCATCAGCTGAAACAAAGGCACACATCTGGACACATCAGCTGAGACACAAGCATACATCTGGACACACCAGCTGAAACACATCTGGACACATCAGCAGAGGCACACGCACACATCTGGACACATCAGCTGAGACACACATCTGGACACATCAGCTGAGACACACTGGAGAAATCTGGACACACCAGCTGAAACACATCTGGACACATCAGCTGAAACACATCTGGACACATCAGCAGAGGCACACGCACACATCTGGACACATCAGCTGAGACACGCACACATCTGGACACATCAGCTGAGACACAAGCACACATCTGGACACACCAGCTGAAACACATGTGGACACATCAGCAGAGGCACACGCACACATCTGGACCCATCAGCTGAAACACAAGCACACATCTGGACACATCAGCTGAGACACAAGCACACATCTGGACACATCAGCTGAAACACATCTGGACACATCAGCTGAGGCAAGCACACATCTGGACACATCAGCAGAGGCACACGCACACATCTGGACACATCAGCAGAGGCACAAGCACACATCTGGACCCATCAGCTGAAACACAAGCACACATCTGGACACATCAGCTGAAACAAGCACACATCTGGACACATCAGCTGAAACACAAGCACACATCTGGACACATCAGCTGAGACACACACACACACACACACACACATCTGGACCCATCAGCTGAGACACACATCTGGACACATCAGCTGAGACACACACATCTGGACACATCAGCTGAGACACACACACACACACACACACATCTGGACACATCAGCTGAGACACACACACACACACACACACACACATCTGGACACATCAGCTGAGACACACATCTGGACACATCAGCTGAGACACACACACACACACACACATCTGGACACATCAGCTGAGACACACATCTGGACACATCAGCTGAGACACACACACACACACACACACACACACACACATCTGGACACATCAGCTGAGACACACACACACACACACACATCTTGACACATCAGCTGAGACACACATCTGGACACATCAGCTGAGACACACACATCTGGACACATCAGCTGAGACACACACACACATCTGGACACATCAGCGCTTCCTCTTCTGCTCTGAGTCAGTGAGCGTGTGATAAGAGTGTGTTCCTCTTTCAGGGATTTTAACTGTTTCATAATGGCACCTTTAGTAAAGCAGAGGAGTTACACTAAAGCCTTTAGAAAGATCAGAAAAATTCCAGAATACATAGGAATTTTTATAATCTCGACCATAATCTTTATTGTAAAACAGCCAGATGATGATTTCAAGCAGCGACATGCAGCGAGAGATGTTACACTTCCTCTAAAACTCTTTTAAACATCACATTTTGGTATAATTATTATTATTATATAGCCTACGCTCTTAAAAATAGAGGTGGTTTTCTCATTTTTTGGTTCCCCAAAGAAACTTCCAGCGATCAGTTTTTAAAAGAATCCCTTTTTCTTATTAAGAAAAACAAACCTTTTCCACTCTAATGAAGCTTTAGTGCAATGCAAAGATTATATGGATGTTAAAGTTTATCAGTGGAACCATTGATGCCAATAAAGAACTTTTAATTGAGAGACTACATGGAATATGTGACCTTTTATAAATTAATCTGAAGCACCCCAAAATGTAAGTGACACACACACTCGACAGACACACACACACACACTCAGACAGACAGACACACACACACACACACACACACACACACAATGGTTGCACCGCAGGACTATTTTTAAGTGAATGCAAAACTGTGAAAAACTTTAAGGAAACTGTTGCAGCACGTAAACTATTCACTTGCTGATGTACACCAATCATGTAATCTTTCCATCTATAATCTTGATGTTAACTGGAGAAAGGTGGTGTATATCAACTACTCAACTTGTACATTTGGGCCACACTTATGGCCTCCACACCGTTCATATATTCATATTTCATAAACACCTGGTTTCTGTTTGATGTTAGAGGTGACATATGGATCATGTGATGTCCTTCTGATCACGTGGATCATCACAGGTTTTGACAGAAAATACAAATCAGGGCTTTTGTTCCTCTTTCTGGAGGAATTCTGCTGCATTATACGAGGAACTATTCTAACGAGGACCGGTTTAAAAACCCTCAGTTTATACTGTATCATTTATATTGGCTCGGAGTTACTTTACAATCTATTCATTCCACAATAAAGTTTCATTTTCGTTTCCCTGAAAGTATAAAACCTCGTGAAAAGCACTTTTCGTCAGATGTGATTGATCAAGTTCAGATTAAAGCTTAGATTACGTTGAAAGACTCGAAACTGTCATGCATTCACAGAATATGTATTAAACAATGTCACGAGCGCAGAAACCCCGGTGTAAACAATGTGATCTGCAAACTTACCGAAGGATAAAACACCGACACAGGAGCGACGACACCGACACAGTCTGGCTTTATCTTCTGGCGATGAAGGTCTTGTAACGGAGCGCACAGAGTGTCTTCATGAAGGAATATGCTAAAGTTATACCAGCTGGACTGAGACTGAGAGTGAATCACATTCTCCAACTTCCCGTTTCTGCAGACGGTCACGTTACTCAAGCTCATCACGTGACCTCACGAGCGCGCACAGCTGCTTTTATTAGACAGAGGATGTCATTAATTTATGCTATTATAATTTATATTTTGTATGAACATTTGAATTGTGTCTTATCAGAATGTAACAATTCGGTGTTATTTGCGAAATAAAATTAAAAATGTGTATTCCTCTAGGGCCGCTGTGCGGCTCATTGAGCTCAATCCTACATTGAATCTATATCGTCTTTCTTTTTCTCTTTATTTTTGTCTCACGTTTGTTTTTTATGTATAATCTTTAATGTTTATTTTAAATCTCTACATCAGTAAAGAGTGTGGTTAGTGTTTCCGAGTATCCGCCAGTATCACGTGACCAGTGACCTCTCTGTGCCTCATCATCAGTCTGACAGTCTGACACTGAAAAACACTTTATCTGTTACATATGGAACAATAGGAGTATTTTATTTAAAAATAAATCTTTGTTTTATAATCATTGGTTTAGTAATGGCATATTTCATGTTAGACAGCTTTTTAATAACGAAGGTCTACTTTTTAGGTATGCAGAGTTTCTTTCAGAATATAATATACCGGTAACTCCCAAAGAGTTTGCCACAGTTATGGATGCTATTCCATCTGGCATACTCATGCTTTTCAAAAATAACTCTCTCGCGTTGGGTTCACTATCTTCTCTTGAACCTGTCAACACTCCTATTGGTAATGTTTCACCGAAAAAAAAGGAAGAAATTATAAAGTAAGAGTTCTATTCCTTGAGAACATTATTTCTGCCCCGCCTGCAATCTCATATTGAAATGGTCTTTTTGATAATTTAAATTGGAAAAATATATGTTCTGTACAACAAAAGTTTCTCATCACAAACAAAATAAAAGAAATATCTTTTAAATTAATTCATAATATTTACCCAGTCAAAACGTTTCTTGAAAAAAAATTCAATTTTGATATTGACACTACTTGCTCTTTCTGTCAGAATGACGCTGAAACTGTTCTTCACTTGTTTTGGTCGTGCAGTTTTACTCTGCGACTTTGGAAAGAGTTCCCAAGACTGTTATTTTTGGATTTTTTGAAGCGGATTCAAATGCCTGCTTTATAATAAACTTAATTATTTTCCTATGTAGATTTTATATTCATAAATGTAAGTTTTCAAATTGTAAACCAATTTTTTTGGTATTCTTACAAGAGATAAAAAATTATTTGTTTACAATTTCTTCTTCCATTAACCCAAAAGCACTCAGAACATGTATGATTTGCAAGATTTACAAACTTTTTACTGTACTAAATGTTTAGATATTTTTTTATTTAAGTAATGCCCTTTGTCTTTCTTTTTGTTTTGTTTTTATTTTAAATGTTTAGTGTTTTCTTTCACTATTTGTATAGTTTTGTTGTTGTGTTCTGATTATGTTATTTCACATTGTAAACTTAATGTTTGAATAAAGCATTAAAAAAAAAAAAAAACACTTTATCTTATAAACCTGTTTCTTCTGATCATTCTCAGTCTGTAGTCTGTAATTTATTCCTGTGATCATCATTACTCCAGTCTTCAGTGTCACGTGATCCTTCAGAATCATTCCAAGATCATTTCTTATTGTCATGTTGAAAACTGTTTTTCCGTTTTTGCAGTTTTTTATTTTGTGGAAATCATGATACACTGCCATTCAAAAGTTTGGATTAAGTAAGATTAAAAGAAAGAAAGAAATTAACACATATCAAATAAATGCTGAAATAAATGCATCAAACATTTTGTTGTATATGCAAATTACACATGCATAGCTTTGTTTACATTATACGTCATAGATTCTTAGTGTGGATTGTACAAAATACACACATGAAAATGTGTTTTCGATAAATATATGACATATATAAATTTAATTTATGAAGAACACAAGTATTTTGAATATTGTCCGGACCGTTGAGGTACGGGGTGTACGAAGGACTCAAGGATGCAGAGGTTAATGGACTGTTTATTAGACTTTATTAACAAAAACTCCCCCAAGGGTCAGCAACACATTACAGCAAATCTCAGCAACTCCAGGGAAAACACCACATCAGCGAGCCGGCAGATCCACTTCCAGACATCTGGAGGCCCGTGTGTTGCATGCATGCGTTGTCTTGTGTTTCGTGTGTTGTTGGTTCAGTCGCTGTGACCTGGGGACATGTGCTGGGGACAGAGACGCATTCATTTTTTTAAATCTTTTGCGCAGATCATGTTTTGAAAAGATGATATCCTTACTAAAGTAAATAAATAATAATGTAACAAAAATGTGATGATGTCCGACTCGTTTTATGAAGAAAAAAGCCTTAAGTTTTCAAAAAGCATTAGACATATAACCTGGGGCCTCATTGTGCATCCGCACAAAACTGGCCCCGAAAGAGGCGTACGTCACTTCCCACACATAAGTTGTGATTTATAAAAACAAACTTGACGGGAAAATCTGCGCACGTTTTGGAGATGGTGAGCTGGAGTTAAATGTGTTTTTGGTCACTTTTACCAACACACAAGAACATCTAAAGAAAATTATACATACAGAAATACTACAATACAAATATAATTTCACTCAAGCCTATCACATGAAGCAAATATCCATGCCTTCTTAAATATGTGCGCCAGCGAGCGCATTGGGCCATTTAGTGAAACTGACGCATAACGGCAGATGGAGTAAAACCGTAAATCTTCATTATGAGTTAATATCATAAATACTGTGCATATTCACAAGTTTAAATAAACAAAATAATGAGTTAAACTCTGTTTTACTTCTGATATACACATTTAGATTAAATATACCATTCTCATTAATGGAGTTAAACACTTAAACTACATGAAATCATTATAGATAAGTTACAAAAAAAAGTATATCAATAATTAGAAATATTTGTTGTGGATGCAATGCTTTTGAACACTTTTCCTTTGGTATGCTGTGTTTTAATGTTTTAACTAGATAATTCTTATCATGATAATAGCAGATTGTCTGAGTAAATAGTTTGTGCAAATAATGCACAACAAGGTCTATCTGTTTCCATTAAACATATAAATCAATTAAAAATACTATTTGGCCAGTGGAAAAGATTGAGAAAACTTTTCTGGGATGTATTTTACACTATTTGATTATTTATTCAAAGGCAAGGATAGGCTAAATCATTTTTATTAGGCTAATGTGACGCCCATCCATATTTCACATTTTCTTAGTAGTAGTAAGAAGTAATAGTGAGGATCCACAGTTTTATAAGTGAGACGCCAGCTCGTGCAGAAGCTGCTCTCGAATCACTCTTGCGATACTTTAATAAACAGTAAAACTGTTAATTGGTTAACAGAAAGTTTCTGTTCTATATACGGTGAATAACTAGGATAGATCTAACTGTACTTTTAGAATAAAAGAACAAGTCATTGTATAATTTACAGTAGCCTAAATGAACAGTAGAAATGTACAGTAAAAAAACGTAAATTGACGTTCCCACAATTCCCTGCTGTTCTCCTCCATCATCCCCCAGATACAAACGATCTTGTGATAGCACACAATTACACAAATTACATTGCGTTTGTATTTTGCGGTGCGCATCCTTTTACAGTTCTACAGACACTCTCAGCATTAAGAGTCCCCCTGTGGTGTAAATCCAGCTTTTAATGTTGTTTATGTGGTGTTTTTAATATGCGTTAATAACACAAAGCATGTTTAAATTCATAAGTCGACAGCATTGCTGAGTATTTTCTGCTTAAAACTGCAGTGAACCAAAGACAGTCTCAAAAACACTGAAATCGCTGGTGTTTCTGACGTCACAAACTACAGTAACCAATCAGATCAACGTGTGATCGTCAACCAGTGGATCTCTGAGTGAGTGAGTGAGCGGAGGCGGGGCTCATTTGCATATTCATAGACCCACGCATACTAAATGAGGCAAGGGTGTCTCATTTAGTATACGAGGGAAGCATAAACATACCATATGTTTGCATATATTGAGGAAACATGCTAAGTTCGCATACTCGTTTCTCTGAAAAACACTTCTACAGCCAGTTATTTACAGTGAAATGTGCATTTCCAGGCTGGAATGTTTGTTATTGTTTTGGTCTGTGATACTGCATGTATTTGCCAATTTTCCTTGTCCATTGCGCTCGTTCCTGTTGCGTGTCTCAACTTAATGTAATTGATTATTTTTGTAATTATGTAATTGTTCTAGTAAAATATGGAATAGTTTGGCTTAGTTATGCTCAGCGTCAGTGTGTAGATGAGGTACTAACACGAGAGACTAGTCAAGCGTTTAATGGCGATCGCATATACAACAACAACAAGAAGCACACGCGCATGCTCACGCTCAACGTCACAAACCCCGTCACGATCCACGTCACAAACCCCGTCACAATCCACGTCACAAACCCCGTCACGATCCACGTCACAAACCCCGTCACGATCCACGTCACGATCCACGTCACAAACCCCGTCACGATCCACGTCACCATCCACGTCACAAACCCCGTCACGATCCACGTCACAAACCCCATCACGATCCACGTCACGAACCCCGTCACGATCCACGTCACGAACCCCGTCACGATCCACGTCACGAACCCCGTCACGATCCACGTCACAAACCCCGTCACGATCCACGTCACAAACCCCGTCACGATCCACGTCACGATCCACGTCACGATCCACGTCACAAACCCCGTCACGATCCACGTCACAAACCCCGTCACGATCCACGTCACAAACCCCGTCACGATCCACGTCACAAACCCCGTCACGATCCACGTCACGAACCCCGTCACGATCCACGTCACGAACCCCGTCACGATCCACGTCACGAACCCCGTCACGATCCACGTCACAAACCCCGTCACGATCCACGTCACAAACCCCGTCACGATCCACGTCACAAACCCCGTCACGATCCACGTCACAAACCCCGTCACGATCCACGTCACGATCCACGTCACGATCCACGTCACAAACCCCGTCACGATCCACGTCACAAACCCCGTCACGATCCACGTCACAAACCCCGTCACGATCCACGTCACAAACCCCGTCACGATCCACGTCACAAACCCCGTCACGATCCACGTCACGATCCACGTCACGATCCACGTCACAAACCCCGTCACGATCCACGTCACAAACCCCGTCACGATCCACGTCACAAACCCCGTCACGATCCACGTCACAAACCCCGTCACGATCCACGTCACAAACCCCGTCACGATCCACGTCACGAAACCCGTCACGATCCACGTCACGATCCACGTCACAAACCCCGTCACGATCCACGTCACAAACCCCGTCACGATCCACGTCACAAACCCCGTCACGATCCACGTCACGAAACCCGTCACGATCCACGTCACGATCCACGTCACAAACCCCGTCACGATCCACGTCACAAACCCCGTCACGATCCACGTCACGAAACCCGTCACGATCCACGTCACGATCTACGTCACAAACCCCGTCACGATCCACGTCACAAACCCCGTCACGATCCACGTCACAAACCCCGTCACGATCCACGTCACAAACCCCGTCACGATCCACGTCACGAACCCCGTCACGATCCACGTCACGAACCCCGTCACGATCCACGTCACGAACCCCGTCACGATCCACGTCACGAACCCCGTCACGATCCACGTCACAAACCCCGTCACGATCCACGTCACAAACCCCGTCACGATCAACGTCACAAACCCCGTCACGATCCACGTCACGAACCCCGTCACGATCCACGTCACGATCCACGTCACAAACCCCGTCACGATCCACGTCACAAACCCCGTCACGATCCACGTCACAAACCCCGTCACGATCCACGTCACAAACCCCGTCACGATCCACGTCACGATCCACGTCACAAACCCCGTCACGATCCACGTCACGATCCACGTCACAAACCCCGTCACGATCCACGTCACGATCCACGTCATAAACACCGTCACGATCCACGTCACAAACCCCGTCACGATCCACGTCACAAACCCCGTCACGATCCACGTCACAAACCCCGTCACGATCCACGTCACAAACCCCGTCACGATCCACGTCACAAACCCCGTCACGATCCACGTCACGAACCCCGTCACGATCCACGTCACAAACCCCGTCACGATCCACGTCACGAACCCCGTCACGATCCACGTCACGAGCCCCGTCACGCTCCACGTCACACTCCACATACAGTAGCAGCTCTAAGTTTGATCAGCATATTGCACTCTTTGTTTTATAGTATCCTACTAGTTGAAGTTATGTTATGTACACCTTGCAGAAAATGTTATGTAGATTATGAGTTATGCAGTGCTGTCCCAAAAAAAGTGTTCAAAAGTTTACACCCCCAACTCTTAATGAGTGTCTCCTTGAGCATCAGTGAATGTTTGCAGCTTTTGATCATCCAGGTGAAAATACAGTAATAAGAGCTGAGAATCAAGCATATCTAAACTGGATATTTTGTGTAAACTCACTTATTATTATTTCTTGTGGTCTATATGTAAACAAACATCACGTGACTTAAACGTATCTATATTTAAAGTTCCTCTTATCTTTTTGTGGAATAAACAATCCAAAGTAGTTTATTTTTCTTGCAAGACAAAGGAAGTATTCTGTTTTTAAATGCATGTTATTTAGTATTGAATAAAATTTTATTAAAAATCAAAGTGAATCATTCTGAATTTGGGAAAAAAAGCTTTTTTTGCCAGAAGCCTGTGAATTATAAATCGAAAGAAGTGTGAAAGAAGTCAATAACTGTCCAACACTGCAAACTCTGTCCAGCTGGTGGCGCTAATGCAGCAGAGCCGGTCTGACAAACATCAGTATATCTTAAAGGGATACTCCACTTTTTTTGGAAATAGGCTCATTTTACAACTCCCCCAGAGTTAAACAGTTGAGTTTTACCGTTTTCGAATCCATTCAGCTGATTTTCTGATATTAAGAAGAATATCAGTAACCAGACAGTTTCTGGTCTCACTGATATTCTTCTTAAAGGTGTATTGCGCAACTTTTCATGTTAAAAATACCCGTTTTCTATCGTATACATGCTTAAAGAACTGCCTGATGGGATGAATGAGCCCTTCTCTGATCACTGAGATTGCCTCTATAGTCCTGTACAGTAAAATATATAAGAGGGATTCGGGCTCGAATCTGAGACTGGGCGTGACGTCATGCGCGTTCACGCTCACCAGGCGATGTCTCGCAGGTTTGTTATTGTTAGCCGCCATTCTCGTATCAGCGAAGACAACTGGAGCGACAAAACTTTAGTCAACTTTAAACTACTTCAAAAGTAGAAGATGGATTCAAAGAGACCGGCTTGTAGTTCATTCCAAACCCCAACGCAAACTCCACGTAAGACAAAGAAAACTTTTGTCTAGTTATTGACCAAAAGGGCAAAATTGGAGTCAGACAGGTGTCGGAATAAGACGAGTCAACATCGGGAAGGCTTTCAACAAATGGATAGATCTCCGGTGTGCTCTAGGACTCAAACTGGATCCTCAGTTGGCTTTTTTCTTGATAAAACGGTAAGATATACCCCAGTCTCTAATGTCTGATACGGCAAATCTATGACAACAAATGACGATGCGTAAACGCTTTATTGTAATGCTTTAGCGTAAGCTAGATAAATGTACAATCAGAATTGATTTTGGGGGAGAACCGAGTTTGGGGGAGAGTCGTTCTTAGAACTGTTTAGAAGTGGACAGTTCCTATAACTCATTTCCTGTAACTACTTGTTATAAAAGCGGATATAGTGCCATTTGAGTGTTTATTACCTGGAGACATTTCAGGCTACTTTGTTGACCAACTGTATATGGCATGATTATTATTTTGAGCTTTTACAAAGTAATAACTTATATTGTTCATGAATTTGTTTCCATAATAATACAATCATAAGTGGATACAGTAAACACATAAAACAGTTCAACATGGAGATAGATGGAAACAAAAACCGAAGTTTTCTTTTACCCCCGTTTTCCCCTCACACACAAGTGTGTAATTTACTCAAATGCCTTTCCTTTCATATATTTAAAATGACT